>JAUCBJ010001625.1:0-63458 GCA_032718475.1 Nemertoderma westbladi
TATGTGAATAGGACTGGTTCTGGGTAGTACAGTTGTCTACCGGTACCGGTACCTGGGTACCTGTTATTGGTGGTGGTCAAGGACTACTATACTACAGGACTGGCATACTGCTGTACTGCCTGATCCGACTTCGCCAGCGAAGTCCATTCATTTCATACTGCAGTATTCAGGTATTCCGGTATTGCTGTAAGCTGTACTGCTACCATAGAATGATTTATTATACCAGTACTGTAGTATACCTAACCTACAAACAGACAGATAGACAGTTTACTCTGTCGGTGCCGAACGAGATCAGTGGATCGCCGCGCTGCCACGACCACGACGCCGACGCAGTGCAGGCAGATGACGGTTCTCCGTTTAAGTTATGGAAGCACTGCCGTCTTTTGTATTCAACATTCTGACATTGGCCAGAGTGTCCCGCGCAGCCGCAGCAATTCCGCACAAGAAAGTCCCTGGCGGTTCCTTGCGACCAACAGTACCTCCATTCTACAGTTCTACTTCCCTTATCGTGAGTTCCACCGCGACCCACCACTCCACGAGAACTCCGTCCGAACCAGGAGAGACTCATAAAAACTGACATATTTCTCTACAGGGGACGTTGAGTCCGAACCAGGAGAGACTCATAAAAACTGATATATTTCTCTACAGGGGGTCACACGTTGAGTCCGTGCCCGGAGAGACTCATAAAAACTGAGATATATGGAGGAGTCTACAGGGGAGTCACTCGTTTAACCCGATTATTTACAGTGTCACCCGATTATTTACAGCAGCAGTAGTTCCAGTACTCCTCTATGGGAGTCCATGCTGGTCTCTAACTGCTGAGGACACCAAATCTCTGGATGGCACATTCACAAGAATGCTACGCCGGGTTCATTGTGTCAAGTACAATTCACACATCTCCAACAAGACACTATATAACATTGGAGGTGTCTCATTGGTTCCCCCAAGCTTGACACTAGAACAAAATCGCCTCCGCTTTGCAGGACATTGCTTTCGCCGTGAGGACCAGCCACTGCATAATCTTGTACTTTGGCAGCCTCATGGAGTGAATAAGCATGGTGGACAGCCCATGACTTTATTGAGACGCATCTTAAAGGACACTGGCCTTGAAGATGCGGATGATCTAGCAAATGTCATGGGTGATAGGGAGTTGTGGTGGCGCAATTTTGTCGACAAGCCGGCACAGCATTCTTATAAATGCAGCTGCAATGCAGCATGCCGATCCTAGTAGTAAGGGAATGCCGGGAAATCTTCACATGCTGACATGGGCAGAAACTCCAGTACTCATTTAGCTACCATTTAAGGATGCAAGTCCTGAAGGCAGAGATGCCTCGCTAAACCCTTCAAAGCATTTGTGCCGAAACGAAAACTACCTTGGCCCCCATGCCGGGGTTGAACCCACAACCTCCGTGAGATGTGAATTCAATATAACCACTACACCAAGGTGGGCTCTGAACCAAGGTGGAACAAGTATCAGATACCGTCAGATCAGATCAGATAAGGACAGAAGGTTTAGCCATCCTAGTAGATGCGGCGTAATCGATATGTGGTTGTATCAGTTTATTGCATAGCAAACATCTTGTATAGTAGTCTAGTAATCCGCCATATCTATGTAAAAACTTCAATCTATTGTTACATTTCTTTAATACCTTTGTGGCCATCTCGGTCCCACTTAGATGTTGGTCTAGCATGGAGCCAAGGTAAGTGACTGATTTTGCATTTTTTATACGTTGCCCACCACAATAGACTTCTAGTTCAGGAGAGGAAGCTATGTTTTGGTGAGAGAGAGGGAGGTCCATGTATATTGTGGGGTGAGACAAATATACCGTTAGTTTAATCCGTTATCATCTGTGTCACAACATTCCCCTACCAATAGGGGTACTGTTCACATTGTTTTTTATGTTGCACAATGTACTAACTAAACACGGGCGTTCTAGACTATATTGAATAGTTAGTACACAACACTCGCCCCCTTTGTTAGAAGCCTCCCTGCGCTCGTCCTTTATTTCCTGACACCAAAATTTATTATGTTACTAATAATTACGATTGTGTAATCAATTTCATACAAATCCTTTGATAACAATGTCTATAACAGTATAAAGAATACCAAACCAATGGACTTTGCTAGCAAAGTCCGATGAAGGGGTGTGCCAGTCCTGTAGTATAGTAGTCCTTGGTGGTGGTCGATTTATAATATATATTTGTAGTTTATTATGATAGTGATCTGATAGTTGCTGTAAGAAAGTAATATTGGAAGATAGAAATATTGTAACTTTTAACAATGGTAGCGGAGCGTGTAACCCGTGACGTGGATCTAGAGAGACAGTAGGTCGGTGGAGTGGAGCGTCAGACTGATGATAACAGCTAATACAGTAGGTCATAATTAACTGAGTACCGGCTGAACTGTAATAGGTATATTGCAATTGGCCTACTGGACTGGCCTAGCTCTACCTATCTAACAATGAAGGCCTACCTAATGTTATCACGGTGCTGGATAAATTTTATCTGAAAGACGAGCAGACACATCCACGACACAAGGATATGAGGTATGGTTAAAATTATAACAGTATACAAAAACATCTAGTATAAATTATCAAGAATACTGTAGTCAATTTTCAAGACTAAGGAAAGAAGCAAAATTGTTTCATGTAGAAGTTAGTGAAACTACTTTTGCATATATGTTATTGGATAGTGCTGGCCTTAAAAAAGATCAAAGGCTTCTAGTGTTGACAGTAGCAATGAGTGCGGCTGGGGGTGACAAGGTGAACCCAGTCCATGTTGAGTCTGCACTCAGGAGGTTAACTTAGTACTACTGTAAAATTATGTAAAGATGAGGAGGATTTATTACAAACATCATGACGTGTAAAAGGTCTGGATGTTAGTGGTGATGGTATATGCGATTTTGACAATGTAGAGTATGACAAATGGTTACAGGATGTTGCCGTTATTCCCGGTTAAACGCCAATGCTGGAGGCGGAATTTTCAGACCACGTAATTCCGGCCAGTCACCGGATATTGGGAGTGGAGAAGGAGTCCTTTCTTAAATGCAAGATTGCGATTGAGAAAACGTTGCATTGGTTGGATATAATCTTTAAATGTAACTTTCCTACAGTTGAATCTTATCGAGAATAAGTTGGGCTTCCCCACATCAATATACACCAAATATTCACAATTATATACGAAAATATAAATTCCTACAGTACATTATTTAATTACCCACTGTTCGCTTTAGATTTTAACCTAACTAATGTTCCCCATTTTCCCTCGGTCCTAGTCTCGGTACCATAGTGTCGGTGTCGGTCGACCCTGTTGCGTGTCCATCCCACCCTCCCCAAACCCCGAAGGGATCGGTCATCAGGAAAGCGGTACGGCTTGGCTAGGGGTCTGTCGGTTCATCACAGGGACCCAACCACCTAAGCTTTCCGATTCCTTTTCAGGCTCGTAGTTGCTTCGGTGGCCGAGAATCTGCTCCGAACAGTCGGTAGGCCAGTAAAGTCCAGTCCTTTGTCTTTCAACCCCGTTGCGTGTCCGTCCCACCCTTCCCAAACCCCGAAGGGATCGTTCATCAGGAAAGCGGTACGGCTTGGCAAGGGGTCTGTCAGCCCGTCATGAGTCCCAAATGTTGGTAGTTTTCCGAGTCCTTATTCAGGCTCGTACTAACGCCGGTCGTGGAACCCACTCCAGGAAGGCAGTCCTCGTCGAACCCTTCCTCCATTTAGTTGGTCAATCCGTCGCAAGTCCCCGGTGCAGTCGGCAAGCTTTCCGAGTCCTTATTCAGGCTCGTAATAACTGCCGGTGACAAGGGACCGCTAAGGATCTGTCTGTCGGTTCCCGTTGCGAATCCCCAACACAATCAGCAGACTTTCTGAGTCCTTATTCAGGCTCGTAATAACTGCTGTTGGCCAGGGACCGCTAAGGGCAGTCCTTGTCCCTAGGCCTAGCGAGTTACAAAATCCACCTCTACAGGCAGCAGGAAGTTGGCTAGGCCTAATAGTATTCAGGTAAACCTGAGTACTGCTTGAGGACTGCCTCCCACCCTTGGCCCTTAAATATCTGATATCAGTCCCGTACCCCGTAAGTCTCCCCAATATTTGCACGTGAATCGCCCCCAGTCCAATGAATATACCCAAATTCCATGTTCCTGCACCCAGTACTGATATTGGAATATTCATTATAAATAAATCCGAAAAATATTCAACTCGCATTATGAAAAGTTGAATTACCGCGAACAGTCCCCCCCAATGACCTTTGTGAGGTCTATCGGTAGATCGAGTTTGCGTAGGTCATTTCCCATATAAAAAACCCAAATTTTAGTATTTTATAGTCCTGATTATTTTTTTCTAGAGATAGTTTACGTAGATATAAAAAAAAATAAATGTTTGATATAAATGTCTCTGGAATATCCAGGTCTTCTATTTCTTACTCTGATACGCTTTCCTCCTCTTCGCCCGTCTGCTCTCATCAATCGCCAGTGCAGGTAGGGGAGCGTCGACGTCCATCGTGAGCATCGCTGCAGCTTGTCTCCTAGCGGCCCTTCCTTTGGATGGTAGCGGTATCATGTCCGTCCGTCTTTCCAGCTCGTTAGTGCGTGCCTCTAGAAACCACTTTCCGTCACCGAATTCTTCTTTGTAGGAGTATAAGCGCCTGAGGATCTCGAAGGGACCGAATAATCCAGCGCTCAAGAGTAGATCCACATAATGGAATGGTAGTGTCGCTGCTGTATGGAGGTGTTCTGGGAACAAGAAGTATCCACACGTCATCTCTTGCGCAATATTTCGAGTGCTTCTCCGCACTTTGGTCTTTACGTGGTTATTGGCGTAGGTTTCAAACATAACCATATTTCCCATAGCTGTTACGTCCTTAGTAGGACACTTTATATTACAATGGGGGCTCGCGGAATGTCCACGGAAACTGCATTTTGTGCAGAGGTTGTATAAGGTTGGACAAACCGATACATCATGGCCCGATACCGCGCAATAGGGACAGTAAAGTATCCCAAGGAGCTGTAGACACAAATCGGTAACCCGATTTCTCCTACCGCATGGACACTGTTCCAAACCACAGTTTCCGCACACCTCCAGTTGCATCTCCTGGCCAAAGAATATCGGAATCGGTACGCCGGCGTAATACTCCAGTCGTCGGTTGCTTTTGGGAACACTTGCCTTGGCCGGTAGCCCGTGGAATGCTGGGCTTTGGCGTAGTATGTTCTCACTACGATAACCTTCTTTATAGCCTGCCGGTCGCATCCCGGGAGACCGTTTCTGGCAGTGGATCCACTCAGTTTGTTCGACGTACCATCGGGTAAGTCGCATAGGGTCTTGTGGGACGGAGGGTGCCGTTGTCACAGCCGGTCGGCGAAGTGGTGCCGAGGCGTTCGCCGGAGTAATTCCGAGGAGATCTACGGGAGTCGGAGCAACGCTGGGACCCTTTGCAACCTGTATAGCTGAGCGGGTCCGCTGTGTGCTGGTACTCGGGATCTCCGAAGACCAGTCTTCTCCTCCCTGGAATGGATATTGAGATAACCTCTGACATGTGTCGCCGAAGTCACTCAGCGGGAAGGTGGTTACTAACTCCCCAGCAGGACTACCGGAGCCAAGCGGGGTGGTTACGCCTGCTTCCATTGCCGGTTTGGCCGTGGCGATTCATTTGGCTGCTGGTCTTTAAGCGACTTCTGGTTCAAGTTGTTGTTTTGGGGTGGACAGCAGGACACCCTCCTGTAGCCATAATTCCTCCCTGTCCGATGATATCAGTGGTTCCTCTGCACTGAGGAGATCAGCAATCGTAGGGATGTCGAACGGTCCGTTATCATCCCAGGATGCGATCACGTTGAGCGTTTTTGTATCTCCCGGTAGAATATTCTCTACCGCTTTGAACGAGTGGTCGATAAATTCGTTCCACTCATAGTCGATAAAGGATCTAGGAACCGCATTAATGAGTTTATCAAGAGTCTTGCAGATGAACTTGGCAACAGTATATGATTCCATTACAACGTAGATATAGCTCCGTCGATCCGGATTCTCCCACTTGTGGTGGATCGTCCACTTTCTTTCTACGTCCTTCCAATGACTCTCTCGCTCACTCTTTAACTCTAATTCCGGGTATGCACCATATATCTTATTATAGTCCAGGAATTTCTGATGTTTAAAGTCTATACCGCCGTTTAATACCGTGAGGTATCTGATTCCGGATTTCGTCGGTCTCACCTCCCGGAATCCACGTATAAATTCGGTGGATCATAACCAGGCTAACAGGGTTTGGGTGTATTCCTCGGAGGAATTCCGAGGAGATCTACGGGAGTCGGAGCAACGCTGGGACCCTTTGCAACCTGTATAGCTGAGCGGGTCCACTGTGTGCTGGTACTCGGGATCTCCGAAGACCAGTCTTCTCCTCCCGGGAACGGATATGGAGATAACCTCTGACATGTGTCGCCGAAGTCACTCAGCGCGAAGGTGGTTACTAACTCCCTAGCAGGACTACCGGAGCCAAGCGGTGTGGTTACGCCTGCTTCCGTTGCCGGTTCCTTTGCGGCGATTCGTTTGGCTGCTGGTCTGTAAGCAACTTCTGGTTCAAGTTGTCGTTTTGGGGTGGACAGCAGGACACCCTCCTGTAGCCATAATTCCTCCCCGTCCGATGATATCAGTGGTTCCTCTGCACCGAGGAGATCAGCAATCGTAGGGATGTCGATCGGTCCGTTATCATCCCAGGATGCGATGACGTTGAGCGTTTTTGTATCTCCCGGTGGAATATTCTCTACCGCTTTGAATGCGTGGTCGACAACTTCGTTCCACTCATAGTCAATAAAGGATCTAGGAACCGCATTAATGAGTTTATCGAGAGTCTTGCAGATGAACTTGGCAACAGTATATGATTCCATTACGACGTAGATATAGCTCCGTCGATCTGGATTCTCCCACTTGTGGTGGATCGTCCACTTTCTTTCTACGTCCTTCCAATGACTCTCTCGCTCACTCTTTATCTCTAATTCCGGGTACGCACCATATATCTTATCACAGTCCAGGAATTTCTGAGGTTTAAAGTCTATACCGCCGTTTTATACCGCGAGGTATCCGATACCGGATTTTGTCAGTCTCACCTCCCGGAATCCACGCATGAATTCGGTAGATCGTAACCAGGCTAACAGGGTTTGGGTGTTGACGAAATGACTAATGGCGTTGAGATCTTCTTGACGGTTTCTTCCGAAGGGAGCGTTAGCGTAGTCGTTTCGGACGTCCGCCTTTATATCCGACGCAATTTTAATGACGTCGAAATCGAATAGGATCTGTTGGAGCTCTGGAGATGATAGCCAGACCGCTCCGGCTGTTCGCACCTCCTGTTTGGGTGTCGGAAATATTCGACATATCAACACCAGACCATCTAGGGTTCTGAGGACGACGACTAATGATCGACTGTATTCCTTCGTCCCATACTTCTCTTGGTAGTCGTCGCAATTCTGGATAACTGATATACGTTCCTCTCGCAGCGTCGCTGTACATTCCGCTAGGTTTCCGCAGTGGGTGAGGTATGTACTCTTGTCGTCGACGAAACTTTGGCATCGCGCCAACGTAATCGCTTTCGAAGTGGGCGTCGCGTTTCCCTCGTTGTCGTATATCAAACATCGGGATTTGTAGACGCTTCGCCGGAACGTATCCCAGAACGACAACTCCGCATCTCCAGTTGCCTTTGCGTTCCGAGTTCTTTTCAGGCTCGTACTAGCATCAGACAACTGGAGCTCTCGTAGATTACGGGAATCCGGTTCCTCCCGCCCGGAGAATTTAATGATTTGCACATTCTCTGTTATCAGGGCGTTCCATTCCGTATCAAAGTTAGGAGATCCAGGCTGTGGATATTCCAGTAAATCTAATGTATTACGTAATTCGCCGAAAATCTGGCAATTTGGGCCCATATTTTAAATTATGTCCGTTGCAAATTTACATCAGTTAATTATAAATCCAGAAAGTCTGATTCTATAGTGACTGCAGAATAATTCAGCTTATTTGTAATTCAGTTTATTAATTATTATTGCTATATAGGCATCTACCATCTTATGGCTACTACATTCAGTATTTACAGTTACTATAGCTATACATTAATATCCAACCAGTTTTGACTTTTTATGTCCTCTTCTTTTTTCCAATTCTTTTCTTTCTACATTTTATACATTTTTTTTGTCTTTTTTCATTTCTCATTTATTACTCATTTCACATTTCATTATTTCATCACATTTCATCATTTATTTCCACATTTCATAATTTATTTCTACATTTCATCATTTATTTCCACATTTCATCATTTATTTCCACCATTTCATGGGGGTTATAACACAATACAACACAATGGATACATTGAATTCCACTTCAAATCTTTACCATTTCCAATAATCCAATGTAGTTGGTCCCGATGAACAAAATCAGGGTGAACAAACATAAACTACCCTGCGTCAGTCGAAACATCTGCAGGGTGACGCTGGACTCCACTTAACACATGAGGAAACACAAATACCATTGCGTGTTACAGTTGTTTTAAGGGGGTCCATTATTCATTGTCAGTAAATCACATTTTAAAAGAGTTTGTCAACAGGATGAGAAGAGTTTAAACGGGTTTAGCATTGTCACCAATGTCTGCAGCAGGATCCGGAGTAGGGAACTTATCACCTCTCGTAGAGTCACCGCTGCCATTGCCTTCAAGAAGGCACAGCCTCTGGATAGGGCGTTGGTAGTGGCTCTTTGCCATTCGTATAATCACAATCTTCGCAAGTCCGTCTTTACTTGGGGTTATTTCCACGACTCGCGCCACAGGCCAGTGGACGCGGTCTTTAAGATCTTCCTTAACCAGTACCATGTCGCCAACTGCGATGTTCCTGTAGGTGTTATTCCACTTCCTCCTGGTCCGGAGGGTTATGAGGTACTCTTGGGCCCAGATTCTTCACCAATGCACTGCCAGCGCTTGGGCCTTTTTCCAATTGGTATGTCTCACGATATTGTTGGGATCTGGGAACATTGCCTCTGGAAGAATGTTGGTTTTGGGTCCTCCAAGTAGATGGTTAGGTGTTAGAGGTTCTAGATCTGTGGGGTCATCGTGGATAGGTACGATGGGCCGGTTGTTTAGGGTGGCCGTGATCTTGCAGAATGTAGTGCGAAGGGTGTTGTGGGTTACCTAACGTGGTGCGCATGGATCGTTTCACCAAGTCGATGAGTTTCTCCCATACCCTGCTCGTATGGGGTGCCAAGGGTGTTTGAAAGTGCCATTGTATATGGTGTTCCTTCCAGACTTGGGATGCAGTCTCTTCAGTGAACCATCCCTCGATCGCCTCTCTAAGTTCCCTTTCTCCTCCTACGAAATTTGTTCCATTATCGGAGTACATATGCCGACATGATCTGTTGTTTGCCACAAACCGACGCAGGATGTTGATAAATGCGTGCTGTGTAAGGTTTATCACGAGGTCTAGGTAAATCGCCCTAGACCTAAGGCATGTAAAAATGGCTCCCCAGCATTTGATGTTGGATCGTCGCTCGATGACTGTAAATTGTCCGAAACAGTCTACTCCGGTTACGTAGAACGGCAGTGAATCGGACTGCAGTCGTGTGGCCGGTAGGTCGGCCATTCTTTGGGTGAGCGGTGGCACTAGGTATCATCTGCAAGGGAAACAACGTTTTAAGACTTTCTGGATCAGTGGCTGGATGTGGGTGATCCAATAACTTTGCCGGATGTTAGCCATACTCCAGTTCTGGCCCGCGTGATGGTTTTCCTCGTGACACTGTTGGATTAATAGCTTGGCTAGTGTTGATGTTCGTGGCAGAAGTGCTGGGTATTTGACTTCATAATCGACTGGGGCGTTTGCCATCCGGGTATTTAGTCGGATCAGTCCATCTTCCCCCATCATGGGTCTCAATTGGTTGACTGGGCTGTCCGGTTTCAAGGTCTTGCCCGCACTGAGCTGTTCCCATTCATTGGGGAAACTTTCTTTCTGGACATATCTAACAATACATTTCTCCGCAATAATGAGTTCTTGTATACTTCGTCGAACTATCGGTTTATTATCCTTCCACCACAGGAAGTTACGAAGAGTTATGACATGGTGGATAAGACGTCTCATTGAGGAGGTTCGCTCTATCAATAGTTGTAAGGACGCGGCTGGTTGCATAATAGTTGCGACATTATAGTGCCTGCCCGAGTCCTATGCAGGCTCGGTCAGACAACTATAGATCTCTACAGTGGCGCTTCCATGGACTTTACGAATCTCCTTGTCATCCTCGGAGTATTTTCCGCTATCTAGTTCTGGATCGAATCGGGTGCTCCAGGTTAGTTGTGGCTGCTGTAAGAATTCCGGGCCTGTGAGCCAAAGTTTACTCTTACCGAGCTGTCGTGGGGTGGCGCCTCTGCTCGATAAGTCCGCCGGGTTTTCTTTCCCGTTTACGTGGTGCCACTGTTCTCGGCCGGTACACTGTTTTATTTCCGTGGCTTGGTTCGCAACGAACGTGGTGTGTCGCCGTGATGGTGAGTGGAGGTAGTAAAGCACAATACTCGAATCAACCCAGATATGCTGTGATTCGATGGGAATTCTTAAGTCCCGCATGATCATGCGGTTCTGCTTCACTGCCCAGACTGCGGCCTGCAACTCGAGTCTCGGGATTGTTGCTACGAATTCCCCGGATACCGTCTTAGCCTTAGTGAATAAGAAGCTTGTATCACCATTTCTATCCTGACTTAATCTTCTTAGGAAGGTAACTACGCCGATTCCGGTATTCGATGCATCCGAGAAAGTATGGAGCTGGAATATATCGGTGGGTAGTTTGTCGAGGAAGAACAGTTGAAGGATCCGCATAAGATGTAGATGTTCAAGTTGTTCCGTCCACTTTCCCCATTTGGCACTGAGGTGTGGGGGGAGTTCTTTTTCCCATCCCAGTCCTTCTATCCACATTTCTTTGATCAAATTCATTCCGGCCAATGTTACTGGGGATATGAAGTTTAATGGATCAAAAATGGCACTCTTTATAAATAAACATCCCCTCTTAGTCATTGGTTTGGTTAGGGGATTATATTTGAAGATGAATTGATCCAATTCTATGTCCCATTCGATACCGAGTACACGGTGATCCACACCCTCGGAGTACATTTTGTTGTCGTCTAGCCTGATTTCTTCCGGGAACCTTTCCATAAGTTCCTTATCATGAGATCTAAACTTTACAAGAGGAAAACCTCCTCTCTTTAAACATTCCACCATTAGCATAGCCAGCTGATATGCCTCATCGACATTATCGGCACCAGCGCATCCGTCGTCTATGTAGAAACATCGCCGGATGGTCTCTATGACTGTCGGAGGGAACTCACTTTCGCACATAGTCGCTGTTTTCTTCAACATGTTGCTACATGCCACCGGCGAGTCCTTAGCGCCGAAGATTCTGACAATCATGCGCATTACGTCCACATCCTTCAAGGTGGGTTGATCTATCTCTTGTGGAGTTAATGTTTTATCTGTCCACAATATACGTAGGCAATCTGAGTCTCTTGGTAGCGTTCGAACCTGGTGGAACATCGCTTTGATGTCGCATGTGAAGGTTATTTTGTTTTCTCTGAACCTGATCAATACGCCGATAAGTGTACTGTAGATGTTGGGCCCGGTGTAAAGTTGGCTGTTCAAGGATTCGCCCTGATACATGGCCGCAGCATCATTTACTACCCAGATTTTACCGCCCTTCCAGGCTTCTACCACATAGTGAGTTGGGATGTAATACGTCCGTCCAGTCCCCTGTAGTTCATTCCGGGGCACCATTTCTGCCAATCCATCTTCTAAATATCCTTTAATTACGTTATTGTATTTCTCCTTTATCTCGGGTAGCTTGTTTAACCGGCATAGGATTCCCTTGAGCCTCCTAAGGGCCATGCTGGCATTATTCGCCATCGGTCTATCTGGGTCTTTCCAAAGCATGGGTGAACACCAATGTCCGTCTTTGAACGTTGCCTTATCAAGAACGTCAATACAATATTGATCTTCCTCGGACGGATTCTCGTCCTTCTCAGCAAACTCTTGAGTCTCTAACTTAAAATACTTTGTCATCTCCTGCTGGGTCTTTTCAGTCTCCAAGAATAAATCTTTGTCCAGGTCAGTTGCTGCACAGTAACCCACATATGTTGTGTTCTCTCTGATCTGGCATTTAGGGAGATATGTATATGTGTCGGTAGTTTCCTCTTCGGTGCCGCAGAGTGTCCATCCCATGATGGTGCGCTCTGCATAAAAACCGTCATCCGGCTTTACGGATCAGGCAATGTCTCCAGTTGATATATGTAATTCCGGTGTATCAAGTCCAATTAATAGCGTAATTCTATTTATGTCCAATGGCGAGCATCGTAGGTCCACATCTTCCCGGTCTAACTGTATGAGGGGTGTCGGATGATCAGATGATTGTCGGAACCGCACTCAGAGATCGGTGTGTACCAGAGCGTTTTTTATCGTCAGTTTGACCATCTTGTAACCCTTCATAACTCCTTCCATCTTGAGTTGTACCTCCCCGGACTCCACTTTTTTATGGTCGGTTATAGTCTGTATGGGCCGCTTGCAAGGTTCGTAGTCTAGGCCTAGTTGTTTGAGGAAATCCCGGTCGATGATGGTTCCGTCCGACCCGTTGTCGAGGAACGCGAGTGTTGTTAAGGATTTTCCGGCCCCTTGGATTCTTACTGGGATCACTTTGGCGAAGACCATATAACGGTGGTTTATTAAATTGACCGTAGCTGATATACTGGTCACATCGATGGTGGTCTTAAACGGATTGGTTTCCCTCCGTTGAATCGTCCGGGTACCCTTGGAGACATGATTCGTTTCTCCTCTCCGTTTGGATTCGATCCGGAACGGTAGGGTGGTGAAATCAAAATTGGCAGGAATGTGGAGGAGTGTGTGATGTCATAGGTCGTTACAGACCGCGCAGCACAACCTTTGGTCGCAATCCCGGACGTAGTGACCTGTTCCAAGACACCGGAAGCATCCTCAGTGTTTCATTATTGCCTTGAAGCGTGGGACGAGTTCAGCAAACTGGAACTTTCTGCAGAATTCCACCTTATGCTTCTCCCAGCAGAAGAGACGCCTTGAAGCGTGGGACGAGTTCAGCAAACTGGAATTTTCTGCAGAATTCCACCTTATGCTTCTCCCAGCAGAAGAGACATAGAAGGGAGGTTGTGGTGCCTTCCCTTTCGGGTGCCCAATTCGCTAGATAACACACCCATTCCTCAGCTGATGTTGGTTCCTCATAGTCCTCGTCATCTGAATCCTCGGCCATGGTGATGGCCATTGTACTTACCGGAGGGGGGTGGAATCTCGGTTTCGGAGTGGGTACCCTGCTCCTAGAGTTGTTCTCTATTTCGTCTAACTTGGAGAGACTTTATTTGGAGAACATCGAGTCGTTCATGGCTTTGGAGATATCATCTAAGAATGTCGACATTTCGAGGAAGCTGGGATCCCAATCCGGGTGTCTGCGTCGGAGATCGACGCATTTGTACACCCATTTGCTTTGCAACCATCCAGGGAACTTCCAGGCAATCTGTCGGAAGCTTAGGATGTTGTTTACTTGTTCCTCCTTGTTCAATGGTTTTAAAGTGTAGTAAGTATCTTTCATTGAGTCTGAGAACTCTTGGATATTCTGTTGGTCCCCTAGAGATCCAGCATCCTGTATCAGTTTTCAAGCGTCTTATTAATTATAGTTCCGATGTTACCATATCTTTTATCTAGAGTTTTCCACGTGTCGTGGTACGCTTCATGAGATCCTCCTTCGAAACATTTAATGATTCGATGTGGCTTGTCACCCAGGTATTGGGATAAATATACCAGTTTTTGTGCGTCGGTTACATCTGTTGATCCGATCTGAGCAAAGAACCGTTTTTTAAATCCAAGATAATCAACGGGGTCTCCCTCGAAGGTACGGATCTCGATCTTGGGCATAGCTAGGTGGTTCTCTAATGCTCGGATGATGCCAACGTCGTCCGAGTTGGAATGACTAGGAGGATTGTAATTACTAACACTCTCTCCCATACATGATGGATCGATTAGAGGTGGAGTTTTAATGATGACGCGGTTACGGATTTTCGGTGTGGACGTGAACGGATTATTGGATCGAGTGGTGGCGTCCCGTTCCGAGTCCTTTTCAGGCCCGTACTGCGGAACGCTTGGTGCCGTAGGATTTGATGGGAGATAGGGTTCCTCATTCTTAAGCGTAACCGGTGGGGGATGGAATACGGGTGCTTGAGCCGATAAGGTGGACCGTATTATTATTCGTCCTGTAACTAGGACCCCCTTCGTTCTTGGATAAGGACGCCCTTGGTCCTGGATTAAGGACCCATATACTTGGCTGCAGGGGTATATGGCCTGGCCAGGCAGATGGTAATCTACCAATGCTGGTCAGGAGTAGAGTGTTCGCATGTTCACTCTGAGTGCACTTCACTGCAACCTGCACCTGGCAGTAGGGGTACAGAGCATGACCCAGCAGATGAGCTGCACAGACAATGGTGGGTCATGTGCGCAAGAATAGATATGGGTGATGGGCCTCATATCTGACTCCACTGCGACACCCACCCTGTAGAATGGCAAACCAGGGTGTGGTATTTGCCCCGAGAGCTGACTCGGCAAAAAAGCACACCCAACCCCCACTATGGATTACATTAGTAATGCGGAGGTCCAGCCACTAGAGGCCAGTGGAATGAGTGGACACAATTGGCCTCACAGGTGTCAGTTATCTCCTGACCGGCTGCCTATCTCACCCCCTAATGGAGAGAGAACGGCAAACAATTTTTTGAGTCCCTTTCCTGATGACCTTTCTGGCCCAAACCCTGGGTCACCAGGGAGGCCAGATTGTGAGGGGAAGAGGGATTCTGGAGTTGGAGGCTACTCTCATGTTCCACCCCGACCAACAAAGCCATTGGCCAAAGTCACTAGACTAGCCTCAGTAAACACCCTAACACTCGGGTCCCCAATGCGACAAGGTGAGCTGATTGCCTTGGCAGATAAGCTTTCTCTTAGTGCAGTGGGTGTTCAAGAGCACCGAATGCAGACAGGACAGACTGATGAGGTTCTGATTAAGGACATGGGGGGCGGTTGGCAACTCGCCCTTGCTTCAGCAGATGATAGTGGCAATGGTGGAATTGGTCTATTGATGAATCCGACTGCACATGCAGCATTGTACAAAATAGACCAAATCTCTAACCGCATCATCCGTTGCCACTTCTCATGTTCTGGAAGACTGGCTAAGAAGTTTCCTAAGGTGGTTCTGATTGTGTGCTATTCTCCAACTAGTGTTACCCCTGTAGAGGAGGTAGAAAATTTCTACCAGAATCTACAAGCACCTACTGATGGAGTGGATCAGCACGCATTCTTAACATTCCTGGGAGACTTTAATGCAAGTCTGCATCAATCACCTACATCGCCCTGGGTCTATAGCAATAGTGTTAACCGAAATTCCGTCCATATTCAGGATTTTATCTCTGGAAATGGATTGTTTTCGGCTGGAACCCAGTTCAAGAAGCGAACTGGAAAGCTATGGACTCATAGTAGACCCAGTGGTCACAAGTCTCAGATAGACCATATCCTGTTTCGTAGGAAATACAGGAGCTCTATACAAGACTGTAATGCATTTACACTACGACCCTTCTCCAGTGATCACCGCCTTATTGTGGACAAGGTAAGAGTCAGTCTGCGTGCTAGCAGAACAACGAAATCTGCCTTACCGCGGCATGACTGGTCCTCTCTGTTGCAACAGCCAAGTGTGAGATCCAGCTTCACACTACAGCTGAGCAACAGGTATGTGGCTCTTGCCTCTGAGGCGGCAGATCACTGTGGGGGCTATACTGCCTTTACAGAAGCAGTTCCTGTATACCCTCAAAACAGGAAACGGGCCCCCTGGACTGACAACAAAATTCAGAAGTGCCGAAATGACCTCTACAAGGCGCAGAAAGAGTCCCGACTCAAACAGACTACAGCGGCCAAGAATGCAGTTAAGGCTGCATCTAGGTCCCTGAACAGGCAGTACTCTGTTAATTTACAGGAGCTAATAAACCAACAGGTTGATGCCATCAATGATGCTGACGACAGCAGGCAATCATCCCAGGCATGGAGATCTATCAACTTGCTTGCTGGTCGAAAAAGCCAACCAACCACCAAGGTTAAGGCTGAATCACCAGCCGATCGCCTCAATGGTTGGAAGGCCCACTTTGAAAAGCTCCTCAATAATGACAGGGTATTGCCTGATAACTTTATAGAAGTAAAAGTGTCTGAGTCCATACTCCCAGATATTCCCATTGGTGATATCTCCTTTGCAGAAGTGAAGGCTGCTGTAAAGAGCATTAAGACCAATCGTGCTAGTGGAGTAGATGGTTTTCCCCCTGAGGTCTTTAAAATAACTGAGTGTTTAAAGCTCATCTATCCCATCATAGTAGACATGTACCGTACGGAGGGTGGTGAAGACGGAACAGCAAGGTGAGTAGTAAACATACTGAAAATAATTACATATTTCAATTATTCCGCTATATTAATATATTCGATTACTGTATTATATAATTTCCAACGTTTCAACTACACAGTAGCCATCATCAGGGATAAACAAACCATAAAAAGAAGCAAAGAATGCAGGATAGTAATTACAAAAATTAAATTGAAGAATTATTAAGATATATGTAAAAGTGATAACTGTAAACTACAGTAGTACCGGTGGGTAGGTGCCGACACTAACAGTGAGGCATAGCCTGGGCCTCAGTGAGGCATAGTCTGGGCCTCAGTGAGACATAGTCTGGGCCTCAGTGAGGCATAGTCTGGGCCTCAGTGAGGCATAATTTTTCAAACAAAATCTATCCAGTAAGCAACCGAGAGTGGACTCTCTATAGCCGAGGGGCACTTGTATAATAACTAATAATCACGAACCCCATCCTCTTATAATATATAACTCTGTAGTAGTCAGTAGCAGTAGTAGTAGTAGTATAAGTAGTAAGTAATAGTAAAGGAGATCGGTTTAAACCAAAGTGATAAAGTAACATTATTATATAACATAATCATATAGACAAAGCAGAATAAGATACAGATTCATAATTATTTTATCAAACTCATGTACTACTTACTTCAATGTGCCAATTGTAATAATAATTAAACATATTATTCCGATTAATCTGCGTTTGGCCCTATAAGATATTATACTGAAGTGTTTTATATCAATATATCCATGCGAGTAAACAAGAAGTGAAGTAAATGTTTATTATTATAGTTTTAGAAATTGAATGATATACCCAAGATAGTGAAATAGATAATATACAAGAAATTGCCATTTGATCAGATATATCAAAGCGGCGTCTTTAGTATAATACCGTAATAGTATCAATTAACTCTGTTATACAATGTAAATATACTAAATCTATTTATAAATATATTATGAGCCCTACATTGTATATTTCTCCTACAGGTAGACAATGTAGTATGTTAAAACTTGATATAATTTGGTATAATGTATAACATATTACAAATACCACCCTATAAATATACCACCCTATAAATAGTGTTCACCACCTACCCCACCCACCGCCCTTATTACTTCATTATAATGAAAGATAGTACTGGCGCTCCGGTCACTCTGTTCCCTCCGCTGGGGGGGTTAAGTAGTAGGTTCTGACACTATGCAAAATCCGAGCACAGAGTTAGAAGCGCATTGGATAGGCGAACATTTCTTGCAGTGAAAGTATTTCCATACCTATTATAGTTTTCGAGATAGTCAGACATGAGTAGCAAAAATTTGAATTTTTTTCGGTAAAGTCTGATTTCACCGGTACCTGTCATCCGAAATATGGATTGTGATATATCGTTGGATGCGAATCCACTAACTGTACATTCACATATTTTCAAGGAAAAAATTCGATCAAGGGTTTTCGAAATATTTTCGAATTACCGGAAGCAGACTTTGGACGACCATATCTCCGGTACCGCTAGGCCTATTGAGTCGAAATTTTTTTTAATCTACTTAGAACACTCCAGTGAATGTTTTTTAGTTTGAAAGTTTTGCCCCAAAATGCTCAGAAGTAATTTCGAAAAAACTGATCATTTTGCGATCATGATCTTTTGACCCCCTAGAATTGAACTTTTTATGGTCAAATTTTGGCTACCCCCCCTAATTCGAGGGTGAGGAATCTTTTTGTAATGTTAACTTTTTTCATACGGTGAACTCACAGGACTTGGTCTTCGAAATAAAACCGAAAACATGATCTTTCCTGATCATGGCTTGATCAAATCGCTTTTTGAAAATTTTGAAATGCTCAAAAGTTGCCCCTTCTTAATAGAAGTCGATTAGTAAAAAAAAAAATCGGGGGTCTCAAACAAAGTTTTCGAGAAAATCGGGAAAAACCGAAAAACACGATCTTTTATGATCAGGAAGCTGATCTCGAGAACTGGTTGCCCGATCGAGCCAATTTTTTTTAATCAACTCAGAATAGACTATTGCACATTTCTTACAATGAATGTTTATTAGAAAAATGCTTAGAATCGATTTTAAATATACTGATCTTTTCGCGATCATGATCTTGAGTTTTGACCCACTAGACTTGAACTTTTTTATGCACAAATTTTGGCTACCCCCCATAATTCGAGGGCGAGGAATCTTTTTGTGATGTTAAGTTTTTCCATACGGTGAACTCCCTGGACTTGGTCTTCAAAATAAAACCGAAAACACGATCTTTTCTGATCGCGGCCTGATCAAATCGCTTTTTGAAAATTTCGAAATTAGCGGTTCTGGACTTATCTCCATAGCAACGTGGTTGCTAGGGAAGCAGACTTTTTGACTCAAATTGGCCCTAGCCGGAGAACCGTAGACTTTTTTAACACATTATGTATGGCGAAAAGTCTTCTGGATAAATTTTTTTTTGGGGGGGGGGGGTCTAGGAACATCCTATTGTTCGTTTTCGCTTAGTTGCTGAGATCCTCTCATCCCCCAAATCCCAGGATTCTATAAAGGCATTCTGCTGGACTAGTTCCGTGGCCGGAATAGTGTTCGGTGTTCTGCGAACAGAGAACCTAATCGGTTTAGGGCCCTGACCGTCCAGATAATTCCACTGACAAAGCATCTCAGAACATGGAGAACACCTTAACCAGGTTAATAACCAGGTTAAACGTCCACAGTCTCCCACACCTTCTCCACGCAGTGTAATTGCTAATATTCCGGCTTCCTCGAAATGATTCACAGTATTCGATGCAGCACACGGAAATTGGCAGATTCCCCTGGACTCAAAAAGCTAACTTCTCACAACATTTACCACACCATGGGGCGCTACGTACATCGACGTAGTGAAATGGGCCTCATCTCGAGTGGTGATGAATATAATCGTAGTGGAGACAACGCATTGCAGGGTATTCCCAACATGGTCAAGTTGGTTGATGACCTACTGATCTACGGAGCCAATCTTGAAGAACATATCTCCCAGATTAGGGTTGTACTGCAACGCAACAAAAAATTGTGTCTTCACCCAGAGAAGATACAATTTGCTAAGTCGGAAGTTAAATATGCCGGATTTCTAGTGGGAGAATCGGGAATAAAACCAGATCCAATGAAACTTCGAGTGATCTCAAGTTTTCCATGTCCAACTAACATAACAGACTTAAGAAGTTTTGTTGGGTTAGTCGAACAATTGGACCCTTTCTCACATGACTTGGTGTCACATTTAACTCCACTGCGTCCCTATTAAGTGCGAGGTCTCCATTTATATGGACTCCAGACCACAAACGCGCATTGATTGCGACTAAGGCCGGACTGATTTTGTGGCCTATTCTAGCATCATTCGACCCCACTAAGAAAATTCAGCTCCAAACAGATGCATCCCGGAATCATGGCCTTGGGTACACTCCAACTCCATGGCAAAGATTGGCGTCTCGTTGAATGCTGTAGTTGGTTTGTGAACGAAACAGAATCCCGCTATGCCATAGTCGAGTTGGAGATGTTTATAGCGATGAGCGACAACGAGACGGACATAAGGGAGATAGTAAAGAGCGATGAGTGACAATGAGACGGACATTAGGGAGATAGTAAAGAGCGATGAGCGACAACGAGACGGACATAAGGGAGGTAGTAAAGAGCAATGAGCGAAAACGAGACGGACATAAGGGAGGTAGTAAAGAGCGATGAGCGACAACGAGACAGACATTAAGGAGATAGTAAAGAGCGATGAGCAACAACGAGACGGACATTAGGGAGATAGTGAAGAGCGATGAGCGACAACGAGACGGACATAAGGGAGGTAGTAAAGAGCGATGAGCGACAACGAGACAGACATTTGGGAGATAGTAAAGAGCGATGAGCGACAACGAGACGGACATTAGGGAGATAGTAAAGAGCGATGAGCAACAACGAGACGGACATTAGGGACATAGTAAAGAGCGATGAGCGACAACGAGACGGACATTAGGGAGATAGTAAAGAGTGATGAGTGACAACAAGACGGACATTAGGGAGATAGTAAAGAGCGATGAGCAACAACGAGACGGACATTAGGGAGATAGTAAAGAGCGATGAGCAACAACGAGACGGACATTAGGGACATAGTAATTTTTCGATATTGTCATGTCGCTCTCATATTATATGGGTGAATGTCAGAGACCTTTGAAAATAAATTAGAGAGACTTGAATTGCCGGGATTGTTGGATATATCAAACATTACCGTAGCTACTTGCTGTATGTATAACTTTTCAATTGGTAGAATCCATAGTTCTTTGTAAAGTTGAGTAGCTGAGGATCGGGAGTCGGAAAATATAGCTCTTAGTACTTTATTAACACACACCTTGAGTGGGTGAATGAAAGAATGATGTGTTAACCCAAACTATAAGAGCATAAAAAAGGTGTAAGGATGGATTAATGTAAAATAAAGCATACGCAATATTTGCCGTGAAAGGACATAATGTAACTTGTAAAATATTCCAATGGATTTTGATATTTTTTTGTGTATATACTATATAGTTAGTGTGTGTTTTCCAAGACATGTCAGAATCAATCTACAGCCCTAAGTATTTAGTCATCAGAGTTTCAGAAATAGGTTTAAGATAAGTGTTGTGTCCTCTACGGTAGTGACTACCCTACGGCCTACAAATCTACTAATATGAAGCTATAGAATATCTCTAACCGTAATGTCCAATAGTATACCGCTTACCAGATCCTAGTAACGATGTATCTTACTGTAAGACTCTAGTAATGAAACGGGCTCGTACAGTATCGGACAACAAATCCCAGTCCAGGATATCTAAACAAACAGATACAATACACAAACTACTACTGGCGAGGAGCAGAGCCTGGTGTCTATTCTATGTACGTGAGCGGGTCTAATGCCTACGAACTAGACAAAAGGATACCTGTCCTCTAACCGGTATGGCAGATGTACAGTTACAGTAACAGACCAAACTGACGGGAAAACAATCCCCGCGCAGCAAATCCTAACTATCGCTGACAGTCCTAAAATACCGTAACTTGCCGCGGTGTGATTTATATGGTTTATATACGAGCTAGGTGGGTTACAGCCCTAGCGTAACAATACTGATCTCCCTGTCTGAAGCAGTCTAAAAGGGGTCGTGCCTAATGTAACAATACTGCTGCTCTAGGCAAACAACAGTTTAATAACAAAATAATGAAATACTCCCTTTGCCGTAACTAAATATCTGATCCTTATTTTACAAATACGAATAGTAAAGTGCAGATAAATTCTGCCTAAAGTAATCTAAAGTGCGCTATAACTAGTAGAACTCTAGGGGTAAATATGTTTTAGGGCGTATGTGTGTGGGTGTGTGTGTGTGTGGGTGTGTGTGGGTGTGTTACAATAAAACAATTTTGGTGTATATTATTTTACTAGGTTTTAGTAATTCTCTGACCAAAACAATACCGTGCGCTAGCTACTAAAATAAGCTAGTCGCGTTATTGTAGAACTTTATACTTACAAATGACGTCAAAGCTCTCTCCTTCCTATCCACAACTCAACTGGGCAACCACGGTGTTAGTAACTACACCCGTGATCGGCACAAATACCAGATTCTGGTTATAAGATAAGAAATAGGGGTTAATTGCTACCGTACGCTAGCTGATCTGGTATACAAATTTGATTCTAGAACTTTGTTGCTGCTGTAGTTAGCAGCAAATACCTATCAGTACGTGGCAAGGCGCCGTAGGATATTAATAAAACCTCCCTAGGCCAAGCGGTGTGCCGGTAGCAGAAATGCTCCTTGCCTGATCAAATAACTAACTTCAGGCAGGGGGGGGGGGGGGGGGGGGGTGTACTAATGTATAGTTCTACAGAACGAACCGGTACCGAACGGTCAGTTTGCGAATCACTAAATTATGGAACGTATGCTGTCTGTACCTAATATGTACTCGTGTACTGACGGACGGCAATAGCTCGCACCTGTGAGGTATACAGGTAACCCAGGGATTTGCAGGACTGACAAAGGGGGTTCTGCCTAGAACATAGTTATTTGATCCTAAATTTTGCGGCGTCCCAGAACGGCATCACGCTTACCCTGATCTATAGGTCTTACTTCGGGCAAGGGCGTCAAACAAAGTCTTACCTTCCTCAGAAGTCGGGCGCTGCGTGGCAAGTGGAGTATTTCGTAGGGCAAAGGGGGTGCGCGGTCTAACCTAATGTGGGCGCTAGCGTGTTGTGGACATCCTTTCCCTGCGTTGCTGACGGCCTAACGGTCTAGGCAGCCATCTTCCTGCTGCTTGGCTGTCCCAAAGTTGGACAAAGGAAAAACTTGTTCAGAAATTGACAGTGTATTTACAGTTTAGCAAAAGATTTATCAAAACAGATTTACCAAATAGTTTCAACAAGAAACTAATAACGAATGATTAGTGCAAGAAGTGAGACAAGAGTGAATGGTAAGGTGATAACCGAAGGCAAACCAGCCCTTATATACACTAAATCTGTGACATGGAATCCAAACAGAATTTTCCATAGCCTCACATTGGAGCAATAAGATGTTCTATGCCCTATGATTGGCCCAGCTCATCGTTCGATACGTTGTACGCACCTCATTGGTCCACCAATCTGCACCAAGTGAAAATAAATTGCCCCAAAATGCAAACCTCCCGACCGGGATTCGAACTCGTAACCTATCTGTAATGTAACCAACGCCTTAACCATCTGACCACTACGCCATGAGAGTAACTAGGGGTTTTATGTGTACAAATATGAATAGGCATATTACAATACTGTAACTTAATCAAAATGCGTCGGGTTTTAGAAAGTTTTTACGTTAAACTACAAATGCTATCTTATAGTTAAATAATCCATCACCACTCCATGAAAACAGTAAGTAAGACTGTTTTCACCAATCGAAATACAAACTATTTAAATATACTTCTAAGTCTAATGGTGGGGCCTTAAATATCAAATAATCACTATCTAATTTTTGCATATTTAATATTGCAGGTTCGGCGTAAATACAATCCATCGTACATACAAAATACAATTTTACAAATTAACTTTAGTGCCTAAAATACAAAAGGCTTTCGGTTATCAAGGTAAGCAAATTAAACAAATTAGATCAAAACAAATTAGAACAAATCAAACAAATAATTTCAATCTCTTTCGATAAATCTTTATATATTGTAAATATACATAATAAACTTTCACCAAATTAAATCAGTTCACATATAAAATAAACATAATGCGATAATAACTTCCAAATAAGTTTTAAAGTGTCCTCCTGACGATCTAAAGTTCGTCCTGCTGGTCTGGATATCTTCTCCTGAGCACTAATTGCTAACGGTAGGCTCGCAAGCCTTCCTTTCTCTATCTCGCTCCTCCAAAACCAACATTCAATATGAATACCAAATATAATATCCAATATAAACATCCAAATAAAATATCTGGTTGGTCTCGCGACTGGTACTACCGCTTTAATAGGATGGGGCTGAGGTTCTCGCGTCCATGTAGTCTCTGCGACAAACGCTGAGCAAAGGTGATACTATCGAAGAGCTCGGGTGTCATCTCCTTAGGTTCGGTTTGATCGTGGGATATCCAGTAAAATGGTAGGCTCGCGAGCCTTCCGCCAAACTCCTCGATCTCGCCTTTCTCGTATTCCTTCAAATTCGTCCCTGGCTGCAGGTAAGGGTTCATTTGCCGTCAGATATTGCAGCGTATGATATAATCGGCGTATCTCTGTGTCTGGATCCTTGAAAAATGTTACTGGCGTCGCATAACGCATTGTGGGGATACAACGCATTGAACTCCGCGCGTAATTCCTCCGCTCTTTTGTTATAAGCGTCCAATCGCTGTCGCGTAACATTCGGGTCCGCCTTGGATTTAGCGAGCTTGGCTGTACTCCTAGCCATACTCTCCACTCCAAACACGTTAAAGTTTTGGCTCCATAACAATTAAATGGTGCCTGGTGCTCCTGTTCCTGCGTGAATCCCTGTATATGTAGTGTTTCTACTAGAGGAAGCACAAACAGAGGTTAGATGTGAGGAGACTTAGAGTTTTGTCGGCTTTTAGCTCAACTTTGCTCTAAAACCCCTACCCATTTGCCTAATGACTTCAGGTTCGCGTAATTTCGCACTGGCTCCTAATCCAAAATTGTGCCGATAAAAAACGAATTCCGGGTAAACTAGCTGCGAGTCTAAAATACTCACCTTTTCATTTCCCAAACTACATTCCTAAAGAAAATAATGCAGTCGAGAATTAATTCGGTCTAAATAATAGTAGACACGACTACGTAGAACAAGGCCGGTTTTCTTTTTCAAAAAAATTTATCGGTAGGCTCGCAAGCCTTCCATCCGCTCTTGTCCTCCCCAATTCTAATTTTTATCTATCTGTATTCTAGAATTCGCATTCACTGGAGAATCATTTTTCTTAAATTTAAATCCAACTGAATGGATTTGTCTAATAATTTTTGAAAATTGTCTCACTTGTGGGTTCCAAGTGGAATTACGTTCCTACTGTACACACAATCCCGCTCCTATGTGATACATAAGGGTACTACCCTCCAGGTTCACATATAAAGGAATTCCACCGCTGTCTCTATCTACAGTGAAGAGGATTACAAATGCACATACATTAATACAAAATACTAAATTACTAAATTACCGTATCCGTCGCTATCAACAAGTACCGAAATGGGCAACAATGTCATTGGCGCCTGCATAAGCAGGTGCGCTGGTGTCAAGGCAAACTGTGCGTCGTTATTGTCTGGGATCAAAGCGATCGGTCTAGTGTTCAAAGTCGCTTCAATTTCTATTAGTGACGTCGTCAGTTGGTCGTCTGTCAAGCTGTGTTGCGTCGGTATTACTTTAGCCATAGCTGTCTTAATTGAGCCAATCAGCCTTTCCCAAACGCCCCCTCTCCACAGACTGTCTGGAGTATTAAAATTCCAAACAATACAGTGAGGACGTAGTACCTCGGCAATATGGTTTTGGTATAACTTTCTTAAAGCTCTGGTTATTTCGTTCTGTGCGCCCACAAAGTTTGTCCCTTGGTCGCAATAAATGAATTTGACCAATCCACGTCTAGTGATAAATCGCCGTAAGGCTAGGATAAAAGCATTGGTGGTAAATCTGTCACTCGCTCAATATGGACAGCTCTGCTGGCCATGCAAGTGAAGATCAATCCCCAACGTTTTACCTGTACCCTTCCGCGTTTTGCAATTATGGGTCCAAAACAGTCTATCCCTGTCTCAGTGAAAGGGGGTCTAAACGCCTGTAATCTCGCTAATGGTAGTTCACTCATTTCTTGGTGTCCTATCCTCGCATGCACCTTCTTACAAATCATACAGTTCCGTGTTACCGAACTCAGTGCCTTGCTAGGCCTAATCAGTACAAACCTCAATCGTAAATGTGACAGACAGTGATGTCTACCCACGTGTTTGAGTTGTACATGTGCGTCCAGTATCATAGCGCGCTGTAACTCATGGTATTGCGGTATGATGATAGGATACCTAAAGTCAAGTGCAAAGTCGATGTTTTGAAGTCTGGACTTGTGACAAAGTAAGCCCCGATAAATAATCGGACTCCAACTGAAAATCGGTGAAGACTTGATCTGTTTACCTTGGTTGATCGCTGTAAACTCTCGTGCAAAATATCGCATCGCAATATCATTAAGGTAAGTCTTCTAGGAAAGTCGCGTTTGCCTCTGGCATATTGTCTCAAACGTTTGAGCCATGCTAACTTGCGGCACGCGTCAGTCCATGATCTAGTTAGGTTTACTATCCGGTCAACGTAAGTGTTAGTGACGTCATCAGGTAAGGTATAGTCATAGTGTGGATACTTGTTTGGACTTGGTAGGCCCACGGGCCTTCCGGTAGGTTTGTCTGAGTCCCCAAGTATGTCAAACTCCACGGTCTTACCTTTACCGTCCGCTCCTAGTGATTCGACTGGCAGTAACGGTTTCAACTCTACAGTATTTGTGTGTTCCTGTGAGCCTGTAAGCTTCCTAACCTTAGTTACACGTTTACCTGTAGGTGGTAAGTCAAGTACTTTCTTTGAGCGGAGTGTGATCGCTGTGGCCACACCTTTGTCGTCCAAAGAAGTCAAATTTGGTAAGTTTCTAATTGTCCGCTCCAATGGGTCTTCTACTGGAGTGTCTAGTAGACAGTCTGGTAAAACGTCCGGTGAAAAGTCTGGTGAGACGTCTGGTGAGACATAGCGCGGAACATCCGGCAAAATGTCCTGTCGTCGGTCCCAAAGAGAGTCAAGCGTAATTTCTGTCAGAAAGTCTGGTCTAAAGTCTGGTGGAGAGTCTGTCGAGATGTCTGGTGGAAAGTCTGGTGAGACGTCTGGTAGACAATCTGTCGAGAGTTAAATAAAACAATCTGGCGAACAATCCGGAGAACAATCTGGTGTCGTTTCTGGTGAATAATCTGGCGAGTAATCTGGTGAACAATCCGGCGAAGCGTCTGGTGAAATCTCCCGCGGAACATCCGGTGAAAGATTCGTATGAGCGTCTGGTCGAGATTCTGGTGAGACGTCTGGCGTAATGTCAGGTCTAGCATCCAGGTCATCAGATTTCGTCAGTCCTTGTTTCCTCTTGACCTTGGCGTTGGCTTTCGCTTTAGATTTGACAACCTTGTCGATTTTTATCTCGGCACCCTCTGGTATGGTATTGGTTGTCGCGTCGAATAAAGGTGGCCATTCGTCTGATGGTCGCTGTAGGAAATCGGGTCCTCTAAACCAAAGGGATTTATTGTCCGGTTTACAAAAGTCAAGCGGTTGCATCCCCCGTGATGCGATGTCAGCTGGGTTCAGCTTCCCTGGACAGTGACGCCAATCTTGTTTGAGCGACCGGTCTAATATTTCAGCCCATCTGTTGGCTACGAAAGTATTGAACTCAAATGCTTCGTTGTTTATGTACCAAAGTACCAACGTCGCATCCGTCCAGTATGTGACCTTCAAGTTAGCCTCCAGCTCGCGTAGAACTAGACTGACAATATCGGTGGATATCGTCCCGGCTTGCAGCTCTCCACGAGGTAGTCATATACTTCAATGGCATTGTTCTAGCTCTTGAAGTAACGAGAGACACATCGTAGCTGTCCGATGTCACTTGTCGTCTAAGGTATAAAGTAACCCCCAATCCATCCTTGCTAGCGTCACTAAAGCTGTGAAGCTCTAAATCAGCAGGAAAGGTGGTCTGCAAAGGAAAGTATACCCTTGGTATGGTATAGTCTTGTAGGAACGTCAGTTGGGCTTCCCAGTCCCTCCATTGTTCAGCTAGCTTTTCTGGGATGGGGTCGTCCCATTCCAGTCCGGCTTGCCAAATGCTGCGGAGTATGATCCTAGCATGTAGGATCACTGGACTAATGAAACACAATGGGTCATACAATCGACTCATGGTCAATAAGCAAGTCCTCTTAGTGAGAGGTCTAGTCTGGTTGTTGGACCTTACACGTACCCTAAAATTGTCGGTGTTAGGGTCCCAACTAAGTCCTAATACTTTGGTCGTCGGTAGAGGTTCTAGGTCTAAGTCTAAATCTCCTCCACTGCGATCCGTCGGGTCAAATGAGTCCACTAGTTCGGGTTCGTTGGAAGCAAACTTCGTAAGGCGGAATCCGCCCTCAGCGAGACAATCCTGGAGTTGGTGTGCTACGGTTGTAGCGCGCTCCAAAGTGTCACAACTCTTGAGGCCGTCATCCACGTAGAATTCTCGTTTCACTGTCCAAACTACTTCTGGGTCAAATTGATCTCGTCTGTCTAGTGCGGTCTGCTTTAAGGCGTACAAGAAGGTGCAGTTGGGGCTGTCCCTGGCTCCGAAAACTCTTACCTGCATTTGGTAAGTTTCTGGCGGAAATTTCCGTCCGGATACCAAAGAAACCTCAAGCTGTCCCTGTCCCGCTCCAAAGCCTTAACATGGTGAAACATGGCCTCTACGTCACAGGTGAAAGCCACTCTGCGTTGTCTAAAACGCATTAGGACTCCCATGAAGTAATTATTCATATTCGGCCTGTCTATCAGTTCGCTGTTCATAGACATTCCTTGGTAAAGTGCTGCGCAGTCGTTGACTACACGCACCTTGCCAGGTTTGTCCGGGTGTCGAACAAAATGATGTGGCAGGTAATATGTCTGATCTGTGGTTACGTCGGGATTTAACATTCTAATGGCGTATCCCTTTTGGAGATACGTCTGAAGTTGGGCATTGTATTGCATATGGGCCGTCTTGTCTCGCAACAATCGCTGCCTTATTGATTTGAGTTGCCTTAAAGCAAGCGGGTAATTGTTAACAAGCTTAGGTTGTCCATTGCGCCACAACATGCCAACCTTGTAGTGGCCATTCGCGGTCTGGCAAATAGTATCTCTCATAATATTTAATGACCGTTTTTCCTGTTCTGACATAGCGGTCTCGTAACTACCGGGTTCTGCTGAGTCCTGTTCCAACCATTGAATGGTCCGTTCAGTCAGCAGTCGGTCAAGCGCTGCTTGCACTGCGCCATGGTCCTCGTCCACATCTTCGTCCGCTGCGGTGGCTAGTGTCAATGTGTCTGGTAGGCTCGCAAGCCTTCCGGTGTCACTAGTCGGCGTAGAATCGTCGTGCGGCGGTTTGACAACCTCTTTATCTGTCGGTAGGCTCGCAAGCCTTCCTAGATCAAAGACCGGTGTTGAAGCTTGGTGGGTGGGGTCAATGACCTTTGGATTTTTCGGTAGGCTTGCAAGCCTTCCAAAAACCTCGTTCATCGAATCAACATTCAACCCAATCAACATCGCGATTGAGCAATAGTTAACAGGACATTCCGGTATTCCAAGATGTCGGAAACACTTACGATCTTCCGGTGATTGCTCTGGCATAGGGCCGAGCAAGTTACTAAAGTCCTTCGTAGCTGCAAAGGTCAAATTTCTTACCGAAAGTAATGAGCGCTCCTCCTTGCTGTGTTCCGCTTTGGAAAGAAGAGTGTCTAAGGTTAGTTTTACTCTTGTCACTGGGATCGCTCTCTTACCATACATGCTGCTTACAGCATACTGAGCAGTCTTACCTTGACTCATGTCCGTAACTACGTCGGCTACTTGTTCGTCGACATGACTATGCAATGACGCAGAATCTAAGATAGTGTATATACGCTTGCTCCCTCGGGTTCCGGTAATCTTTATAGGAATCACGCTAAACCCTTTCAATTGGTTCTGTGTGAGGAGTGTTACCGATGGCTGTTCCTCACCCGCATGCACGTAGAAAGTATTGTCTTCCTCCTCATCCTCGTCCGATGATCCCGATTGATTCGTACAATCCGCATAAAACGTACGGATCTCTCACGGCGCACGCTTCTTGTAAAGCGCGTCGCATCTAGCCGCTTTATCTAGATGCTCTCGTCGAAAGCGTCTGGTCGGAGTATGACTTGTTGAGTGAAGTAAAGCGTCGTGGTTACTTCCACACTGAGGACATGTATCGTCGCTCGGGCAATCCTTCCGGACGTGTCCTGGCTTCGTACATCTCCAGCAAGAATCCAAAGATCGAATTTGAAGTCTTCTCTCTTCGATTCCTAACTCCCTAAAAGCGCAACATCCACGAAGTTTATGTCCGCTATGGTTTCTGCCGTTCCGCTCGCAGTATGAGCATCCCACAAAGTCCGCCGGCAACTGTTGTCATGGCTGCGTGGTGCCGATAGGCATCAGAACTTTAGAAGTCTCAGTAGGGGTGGCGTAGGTAACGGCTTTCGCGTTCGTCAGAAATGGTTTGGTCCGAGTCGGCGCAGAAATAGCTATCCCTTCTGCCGCGATATAGTGATCAGTGTAGTTTGATCGAGTCTCGATCACGGCCTCCCGTGAAATCAGTTGGTAGACGTCGGTGAGTTTCAAAAGCCCGCCGGCTTCTTCACGCTGGTACTCGATGCGTCGCCATTCTCGTCGGAGTCGATAATGAAGTCGACCGATTATCCTGATGAGAACCGTCGGTGCGTTTGCGTATTCGAGTTGTCCAATGGACCGTAAAGTCCCTATAGCGTTTTTGATTTCGTCCGCGAGTCGTAGAAGGTCGATCGGTCTCGAAATGTTGCCTCCTCTGCAGAGGTCTTCTATAATGGATTTAGCCATGGCCACGTTAACGCCGTAAATCGAATACAAATGGTCGTACGCCAACTCAAAGGCATCTGGAACACCAATAAAGGTTTCCGCTAATCGTTTCGGCTCACCAGACAGGACTTGGAGCAAGTAATTAACAGGACTTCTCCGCCGATGTGAAAGCACACTTAGCAATCTGGGACTCTACGTAGTCTACCAGTGTGCGCCAGTGTTTCGCGTTGCCAGAGAACTTCGGCGGTTGTTGGGCCGGTAATCCGTGTCTAGCCGCAAATTTTGCAATCTCGCTAACCAAATCCAACTGTCCGCGTCCCTGTTCGGTTGCGTCGTCCAGTCGTTCCCTTCCGTGCATTGTCCGTCGGTAGGAATTATTAACGGGATCTTCTTCTCGATGGGTCAGAGTCTGTCTAGTCTCCTGTTCTCTCCGTGGTAGTTGATGTTGTTTAGGTTGTTCTAACTCCACGCTGGTTCGTGATCGATCCGACGGTTGCGCTTCGAGTCGTTCTTCGAGTTGAGCTAGTCGGTCCGTCACAGGTCGTATTATTTTGGCGAGTCTGTTGGTGCTGATCGCTTCCGCTGATCGCTTCCGCTGGTTGCAACGTGGGTTTCTGTTGGGGTATTTCTCGTGGTGGATTGTCGATGTATGGGTTCGTTAATCTCTCCTCCCGTTTGTAATCAGCCGCCGCTCCAGTATGGAATATTTCCCGTTCCGTAGACTCCGAGGCACTGGATGAATCGCTGTCGTCCGTATAAGTTGGTTGGCGGGTTCGCGTATGGCGTATTACTCTTGGTCGAGTTCGTTGTGATCTGGGATCTACGGCTCTCCGTTGTTCGGTAGGCTCGCAAGCCTTCCACGTAGTCATAGGTCTCGTTAAACATTGGGTGAGAGGTCTAGTAAAAACATCAGAGTTAAGTGCTACTGTAGGTTTATAAATGACTGGGTTCGCACAGCACGTCACAGGTTTAACTTGTAATGGTTTACTCACCTGTTTTACCGTCATAAACGCAGGTTCGTCTCTCTCTACAAGTAAACTACGGCTTACAGTAGGTGGACTGCGATCTTACCTGCGAGAATCAGCGATGAAGTCGCTCGTGGCTGCGGAATTGATTCCGACATAACAAACCTATTACCTTGCACGGGTGATATTTTCTTCTGTTTTGCAAACATAACCGATTTTAATGGAGTCGTGGGTTTGAGCATAGGAATAACTTGGGGAAAACGTTGACAGTAATCCTCGACGAACTCCTCTCCTTGATCTATTGCTCCCAAACTTCATTCCTCGATTTGCTTCTGAATTCCGCGATATCGAGTCTCCATGCAATCCAGGGCAGACAAGTCATGTCCAGCTCGAGACCTTATAGATCTATCTCTCGTGTCAAGTTCGAGGTCCTCTTGCGCGTTCGCCGCCTTGCGCGATCTGCGATTTAGTTCGAACTGGAGCTGCATCTCCCTTTCACGTCGATCTGCTTCCTGTTGTTGTGGCGTTAATTCTGCTTCTTGTATAGCTAGTCGAGCGTTAATTTGTCGCGCCTCCAACTTGGCACGAGCGTCGGATGCTGCTTTCTTCCGTGCTGACTCAGCTGCGTTTACCGCCACAACTCGTGCTAACTCATCAGCTGCTGCCGCCGCGGCCGCTTCCTCCAATCTTCGCATCTCCGTGGCTTCGAATTCGGCTTGCGCCTTGAGTTGCGCAATTCTCGCCTCGTCCTCTCTATGTTGTTTCTCTCCCTCGATGGCGATCTGTGCCATCTGCCATTGCGCTTCTTCCTCGACGACTTGTTGTCGGCGTGCGACCTCCTGTTGTTGTCGAGTAATTACAGACGCTGTCCTACTAATGTCGCCAACGTCGCTCCGCACACTAACGAACGATCTATCCAGTGGTGGAATTTGGTAGGCTCGCGAGCCTTCCGTAGAGAGAACTTCCGTCGTCCCTCTCGGTACAACTTCCGGTTCTTCGATCAGTACGCCGCATCTACGAAGAAAATAAGTGAGCGTCTCTAACAGTTCTTCTTCCTCTTTGGGTTGTAACAACGCATCCGAAATTTACTCACCTAGCAGTTGGTCGAGCTGCTCCTGTTGAGCCAGTCTTATTACTGACTTAAACTGAATAAGGCTTTCTCTCGCACTTACCAACTTATCAATTATCTTTACCTGAGTAAAGTTGTCGCCACGCAACTCTGCAAGTTTGTGTAAACCTTTAAGTTTATCTACGGAAGCATGTACCCTACATTCTATCCTCACCTGTAAGGTGTAAAACTCGTATCTCGACATCGGGGCGGTTAACTCGCGTAAAACACGAAAACCTTCTCCGAAGTTTCGAGTAATCTGAGCCATGTGTCCTCCTATACTCCTAATAACGTTCTCCTGGCTTCCAGTCGAACTTACATTGTCCGGTTCCCGCGATCTGGTCTGCGGGACGGTAAGGAAATCTTCAATTCTGCCGTCACCACGCGTTGCGGCTTCCGGTATTTCCGTTCAGGGTACCGGCGATGCACGCGGTGTGACATCGGTGGAATCTCGGGTTCTCCTTCTCGGTTCGTCTACTGTCGATCTGTCCGGGTCGCACGAGTCATAGTCGGTAGGAGGGTATCGAGTCGAATGTGGTGTGTCACTCATGTCTTATTATATACGTCGAGTACAGGTAATAAAAGGTCAAAGTATCAAAATGTCAAACTTACCTTGGTATATATATATATATCATATATATACCCTAACCGGTACAAATAAAACTAACAAAGTATATAATAAAATATGTAATAATCTAGCCTACCGGCTAAATTTGTACGAATAAGTGAGATAATGGTATACGTTCCCAAAATGTAGATCAACAAGTACAAATAATAGGCAAAACAGCAACGTCTAATGGGAAAATAAGTACCAACAACACTACTAATTTAGACAGTGAAACCCACAAATTTTGAGTACTACTGTGCTTTCTAAGTTTGAACGACACGAGTCATAAAACTTACGCTCCTTTGATCTTCCAGTCGTGCAAATTCCCAAATACAAACAGGACGTAGGTCGTTCCGTTTTTTGGCGGTGCGGACGAAATTTGTGTCTCCCAAACTTTGCGAAAAGCGGTCTAATCCTCAAAGCGGTCCAGAAATGAGTCCTTGAGTCTTGAAAAGTCGAAGGTGAGAGTTTTACTTCTACTCTACGAAAAATCTTCCTAGGTACCGATACAACTTGGTCTTTAAACCCTATGTACCTTTTCAAGTACCGAAAGTAACACCGCACACACACAGCATAAAACATTGCTACAAACTAACTATTAGCTAGTCAAATGTTAAATACGAAACTACTAGCTACCCTAAAGGCCTACTGAAGCAGGGGACGTTCTACAAATTACTAATTTTACTAATTTTAAATTTTTTAAATATCTCCTACATTTACAATAGCTAACAATATATTTATATATCTCACCTTAAAATGCGCACGCACTTCCGGTCGAGATATTTAATAAAATATACCTCACTGTTGTGTCCTCTGCGGTAGGGACTACCCTACGGCCTACAAATCTACTAATATGAAGCTCTAACCGTAAAGTCCAGTAGTATACCGCTTACCAGATCCTAGTAACTATGTATCTTACTGTAAGACTCTAGTAATGAAATGGGCTCGTACAGTATCTGACAATAAATCCCAGTCCAGGATATCTAAACAAACAGATACAATACACAAACTACTACTGGCGAGGAGCAGAGCCTGGTGTCTATTCTATGTACGTGAGCGGGTCTAATGCCTACGAACTAGACAAAAGGATACCTGTCCTCTAACCGGTATGGCAGATGTACAGTTACAGTAACAGACCAAACTCACGGGAAAACAAACCCCGCGCAGCAAATCCTAACTATCGCTGACAGTCCTAAAATACCGTAACTTGCCGCGCTGTGATTTATATGGTTTATATACGAGCTAGGTGGGTTACAGCCCTAGCGTAACAATACTGATCTCCCTGTCGGAATCAGTCTAAAAGGGGTCGTGCCTAATGTAACAATACTGCTGCTCTAGGCAAACAACAGTTTAATAACGAAATAATGAAATACTCCCTTTGCCGTAACTAAATATCTGATCTTAATTTTACAAATACGAATAGTAAAGTGCAGATATATTCTTCCTAAAGTAATCTAAAGAGCGCTATAACTAGTAGAACTCTAGGGGTAAATATGTTTTAGGGCGTGTGTGTGTGGGTGTGTTACAATAAAATAATTTTGGTGTATATTATTTTACTAGGTTTTAGTAATTCTCTGACCAAAACAATACCGTGCGCTAGCTACTAAAATAAGCTAGTCGCGTTTTTGTAGAACTTTATACTTACAAATGACGTCAAAGCTCTCTCCTTCCTATCCACAACTCAACTGGGCAACCATGGTGTTAGTAACTATACCCGTGATCGGCACAAATACCAGATTCTGGTTATAAGATAAGAAATAGGGGTTAATTGCTACCGTACGCTAGCTGATCTGGTATACAAATTTGATTCTAGAACTTTGTTGCTGCGGTAGTTAGCAGCAAATACCTATCAGTACGTGGCAAGGCGCAGTAGGATATTAATAAAACCTCCCTAGGCCAAGAGGTGTGCCGGTAGCAGAAATGCTCCTTGCCTGATCAAATAACTAACTTCAAGCAGGGGGGGGGGGTGTACTAATGTATAGTTCTACAGAACAAACTGGTACCGAGCGGTCAGTTTGCGAATCACTAAATTATGGAACGTATGCTGTCTGTACCTAATATGTACTCGCGTACTGACGGACGGCAATAGCTCGCACCTGTGAGGTATACAGGTAACCCAGGGATTTGCAGGACTGACAAAGGGGGTTCTGCCTAGAACATAGTTATTTGATCCTAAATTTTGCAGCGTTCCAGGACGGCGTCACGCTTACCCTGATCTATAGGTCTTACGTCGGGCAAGAGCGTCAAACAAAGTCTTACCTTCCTCGGAAGTCGGGCGCTGCATGGCAAGTGGAGTATTTTGTAGGGCGAAGGGGGTGCGCGGTCTAACCTAATGTGGGCGCTAGCGTGTTGTGGACATCCTTTCCCTGCGTTGCTGACGGCCTAACGGTCTAGGCGGCCATCTTCCTGCTGCTTGGCTGTCCCAAAGTTGGACAAAGGAAAAACATGTTCAGAAGTTGACAGTGTAATTACAGTTTAGCAAAAGATTTATCAAAACAGATTTACCAAATAGTTTCAACAAGAAACTAATAACGAATGATTAGTGCAAGAAGTGAGACAAGAGTGAATGGTAAGGTGATAACCGAAGGCAAACCAGCCCTTATATACACTAAATCTGGGACATGGAATCCAAACAGAATTTTCCATAGCCTCACATTGGAGCAATAAGACGTTCTATGCCCTATGATTGGCCCAGCTCATCGTTTGATACGTTGTACGCACCTCATTGGTCCACCAATCTGCACCAAATGAAAATAAATTGCACCAAAATGCAAACCTCCCGACCGGGATTCGAACTCGTAACCTATCTGTAATGTAACCAACGGCTTAACCATCTGACCACTACGCCATGAGAGTAACTAGGGGTTTTATGTGTACAAATATGAATAGGCATATTACAATACTGTAACTTAATCAAAATGCGTCGGGTTTTAGAAAGTTTTTACGTGAAACTACAAATGCTATCTTATAGTGAAATAATCCATCAATAAGATAAGATAAGATATAGTATTCGGAGATAACTCCAGTTAGAGTAGCGCACAGACAACATTAAAAATCACAATAAAAGGCACAATGTACCGACCAGGACAAAAGTAAAAAGGTTAACACGGTAAACGAGGCGACTGATACTCTAGCTTAAGTAAATATCAATTAATATAAAATATGCAACGCATTGCACAAAGTATTTAAATGAAATAAAAATTCACAACGAAACAAGTTACAAATTCCTATAAAAATTGCAGTATTTAGTGAGATCGCATTCAATAAGTTTTAGTTTAAATTGCTCCACAGAAATACTGGTAACAATATCATCGATGAGGTCATTCCAGATATTTACAACTCGATTAAAGAACATATTCGATATTGGGTTAGTAGCACATTTAATGCCTCGACTACTACTACTAGGATCGGCATGCTGCATTGCAGCTGCATTTTTAAGAATGCTGTGCCGGATTGTCAACAAAATTGCACCGCCACAACTCCCTATCACCCATGACATTTGCTAGATCATCCGCATCTTTAAGGCCAGTGTCCTTTAAGATGCGTCTCAAGAAAGTCATGGGCTGTCCACCATGCTTATTCACTCCATGAGGCTGCCAAAGTACAAGATTATGCACTGGCTGGTCCTCACGGCGAAAGCAATGTCCTTCAAAGCGGAGGCGATTTTGTTCTAGTGACAAGCTTGGGGGAACCAATGAGACACCTCCAATGTTATATAGTGTCTGGTTGGAGATGTGTGCATTGTACTTGACACAATAAACCCGGCGTAGCATTCTCGTGAATGTGCCATCCAGAGATTTGGTGACCTCAGCAGTTAGAGCCCAGCATGGACTCCCGTAGAGGAGTACTGGAACTACTGCTGCTCTAAATAATCGGACCTTAAGTTTCCGATTAATTCTCGGTGCCTCGAAGTTTATATGAGTGGCCACGAGTAATTAAAAGTGATCGCTGGAAGTATTTTTTGAGGATCAAGGTCTAAAAGATTATGCATTATTTTATAAGTGTACACCAAATCAATATGGATCCTACGTAATTCCAGCGGTTGCAAATTTAAAAATGAAAGCCTATCTACATAACACATGTCACAATCCAACTTACACCGATAGAATAGTCAACGGGTGAAATAACGTTGAGTCGCTTCAATTTTGTCCGTAAGGCCGAGAAATGGCGCGCCAGAATAAAATGGGTTCCAGACACAGCTAGCGTACTCTAGAATGGGTCTAACAAACGCTGTATATGCACATAATAATGCCTGAACGTTAGAAGTTAAAAAGCATCGAAATATTTTATTTATAGACCGATAAGCAGAGGATGTAATAGTCATTACATGTTCTGTAAATTTAAGATCCTTATACACAATCACTCCAAGATCGCGATACGAATTAACATTTGCAAGTTGCGTATCATTAATTCTATATGATGAAGGCATAGCTACATTACCAAGGGTGAGGCTTTTACATTTTGTTTCTTCTAAATTCAACTGCCAATCACTAGACCAACTGGAAAAAATATCAAGATTTTTCTGCAGTAATATACGGTTATCAATATTACGAAAAGCACAAAATATCTTGGCATCGTCAGCAAAGAGCCTAGAATTAATACCGGAAAGGTGCGTAGGCATATCATTAATGAAAATAATAAATAATAGGGGACCGACACACGAACCCTGTGCTACACCCGATATAACTTTGTGAAAATTAGAAAAGCTTTCACCTATTTTCACTCGCTGAACATGATCAGTTAAATAGCTGGCAAACCAGCGATGCAAATTACCTGTAATTCCATAACATTTAAGTTTAATTAACAATTTACTAGGCACAACAGAGTCAAATGCCTTGGCATAGTCTGTGTATACTACATCAGTAAAACATTTTGCATTAAGGGCAGTTGCCCAATTATAGGTGCAGTCTAAAAGTTGAGTGGTAGTGCTACGGCCCTTGATAAATCCGTATTGTTCATCTGTTATTAAATTGTTCCTTTTTAAAAAACCCGACATTTCATGAACTATGATTTGTACTAGAACACGACAGACTGAAGAAGTGATGGAAATAGGGCGATAATTAGCACCAATGGACGCATCGCCTTTTTTGTAGACAGATGTAATATCAGCCTGTTTCCAACACTTCGGTAATGCACCAGTTAAGAGTGATTCATTAAATAATATGCACAATGAATAACATAATTCAAATCTAAATATTTTTAAGGTAGCAACAGGAATGCCGTCTGGCGTATCACCAAATTTATACTTTATTAATAACTTTAGATTCAGAAATGCAATCAATGTCAAAAGTTTCGTCAGTTTGCTGGTTAAATACAGGAAATTCACCATTATCTACATTACCGACAGATGAGTATTGAGTTATCAGACAATCACATTTTTCTTTGTCAGTGGTTGCTAGGGAACCATCCTTTTTCTTTAAGGGGGCTATAGAGCTACGATTTGTTGTACGGCTCTTAGCGTATTTAAAGAATGCTTTTTTATTTTTACTAGATAGAATTTTCAATTCTTGTTGCATGTGAAAGGAACGGATTGCCTTGTCAAACTCAAAGCACACACGTCTATACGCTTGTAGATCAGACGTAGACCTATTCCGTAGACGCCAGAGGCATCGTTTGTTTGCTTGTAATTTTCTGATATGTAGGGGTGGCCTATAACGATTGCTACATAATTTATAAGTAGGTACATATTTAACAAACAAGTCAGCAATTCTAGATTGAAACGAGTCCCACTTGGAGTTTATATCATTACAATTTAGGAATTCTGTATCCCAATTTATTTGAGACAACTCTAATTTCAGCGCAGATTTATTCATCTTCGAAAAATTAAACCTAGGTTGTGATGTGAAGGAATTGCTGGCATGTGGCGCTGACAAAACCAAGGAAAACGAAAAACTGTCATGATCACTATTACCAATAGCAGGTTCACATACTAAGTCTGACACTAATAGAGGGTCAGTGCACAGTAAAAGATCTAATGTTCGAGATTTGCGCGTTGGAAAGTCAACTAGTTGACAGAGGTTTGACGCAGAGACTGCCTCGATAAATAAATCGCACTGTGTATTGTGTCTGTACCCTATATTAGTCCAGTCAATGTCACCAAGGTTAAAGTCACCTAATACGTACACAGGGTAGTCAATTTCAGACAAAAATATAAGCAATTCGTTAAGTAGTTTTAAATAAGCATACATTGCATTCCTATCACTATAGCAGGTTCCAGGAGGGCGATAAAAAGATACCATTCTAAATTTATCATGAACAGACGTATCAAACGCGACACATTCAATATTGTGACACTTGGGAGGTATAAATACCTTGGCCGGGTGTAGTGCGACTCGACAGGCAAGCATTACACCACCTCCATAACCGCGATCTGAACCGCGGTCCCATCGGAATATTTCATATTCCTTCTCAAGTTCATTGCCTGTTATTAACGAATTTACATCATCGTTCTTTAGAAAAGTTTCACAAATTCCCACTATATCGTGGTTAGATAATATAACTTGCACTTCTGCACGTTTACTTTCGTCACGTACAGATTGTGTATTAGCAAAATAACATGATAATTTAGGAACCATATCGCTATTGTATTACGAGTGGTCAAAGTTTCATTAAGAACGGTGGTTTTGTTAGATAAGTTTACTACTGGGTTACCTCCTGATCGTTCTCCGCTGTAGCGCGTACTACTGTTGCCGGGTTCTGAAACCTTGGTCCGATAATTGGTGTACGGAAGTTATTTTTCTGACGTTGAGTGTCGAGTTTTCCAGATGCGGTGTCATAGTCGGCCTCAGAAATTGTAAAAGCTTTTGTGGGATAACTGGTTCGTTTGCTTTGCTGGCCAGTTCCCCCCTGGTCGCTAGAAATACTCAAAAGGGGATCTGTAGTTAAAATAGTGCAAGCTACCAGCTTATTGGCTGATTTGCGGTATGCAGGTATCTGGGCTCTGTTTAATCGTCCAACTAGCCTAAGGGGGTTGCGTCATAGCCCTGTTTTTTGTATCTCCCAATAGAATTTGAGTTATCCTGGATTTTAACCAATCCTGAGCTACTGAACTGAAATTTTCCTATCTCACTGCTCATCCTCTGTGTTGAACGGGAGCTTCGTGGAATAAGTGTAGTTGGTATTCTCGTAGTCACGAGTTTTTCAAAGCCACGAAAGAACGGCTTTATAGTGTTTTGTGCTTTTCTGCTTTTAACTCAACACTAGTAGGTTTAATTATAAGGACATATATCCTTTAACTGGCAAAACGCACTAACCAAACTGCACTACAAACGGCGGACCAGTAAACAAACTGCCTGACGCACGGCATACTACTGACTGCTGAAACATTGCAAACTCATAACAATCAGTGTTCAGTTGTTGTTTTATACTGCTATTTACTGTCGGTTATTCATTATATTTGTGGATGAATTATTATATTTGGAATAACGATAAATACCCCGAAACCCAATATTCTTGATATACCGAAGGTAAGAGAGAAAGGTTACAGATAAACGATTGTGACTTATGTTAAAGTGGTTTGAAGTGAATCTAATGTTATTTGATAGACCCTACATGAGTCAGCCTGTGTTCCTTTTATATGTGACTAAAATCAGTGAAGATCGGCAGATTAGTGTGCAGTATTGTGCAGCATTGTGTATGCGTGAGTCTGTTAAAGAAGCATTTCCTAAAGAATGCGCCATATATGTTAATTATAACTAAACCATATCGTTGTGAGTAGTTTAAGTCATAACTCTGTTTATATAGATAGAGCGCCACGTCCTAAAGGAACTGTTAATATTCCCCGAAGGTGAATAATATTGTCAGAGATTATATAATACTGTCAGTCGAATAATACATTAGGCTTACATAGCAATAAGATTAAACCGTCGAACCCAATCTCCCGGGTATAACCAGCAGGTGAATGATCGCGCACGGATTGGTTTCGACTAGTGTAGTGAATCAAATACTTGTCGTAGGCAGAAAAGCGATTTAATATCTAGAAGACATCATAATTTGGCGGGTTAAACTGCCAAAGGTCTGAAAGCGCGAACATTAAAGGATATAGCTTCTTTATTGCAGTAAGCAATAAAGTTGAAAGTACCGGTCAACCGGTAAACCTGAACGGTACATCTGTAGGTCAGTAGGCCCAATTGCAAGAACCGGTACTGCTGTAGGCCCGTAGGTCCAACTGCAAGAACCGGTACTTCTGTAGGTCCGTAGGCCTAACTGTCCTAACCGGTACTTCCCGTATAAGTACATTAGTATTATTCGATTTGATTGTTGTATACTGGTAGGCTGTTTAAGAGATTAGGGACTGTACACCCCTTGTTTCTTTTGGAGCTTACTTATTTCTGTCAGTTTTATTTGTTAGTAGGCCAGTATTGAACAGAAGGCGTGTAAACCTGATCAGATTGTACAGACAATTTGTAGGCTGAGCTGTTGTCTGATTGCTGTTAGGTCTGAACGGATTGCAGTGTGTGTAGAGCAACTGTCTGGTTGAGTACGGTTAGGAAGTAGGGGCAGCGAACGCTGTAAGGTAAACCCCCAGCTAAAGAATAAGTCGTACTACTGGGTTAGAACGCATACTGCCTAATCATTTCGGAGTCTGCATATACCGTAGTTTGTTTAGGCTTGATGGTAGTCTGTCGGTATTTGGTCTGCATTTTGTTTGAGTAGTTTGTACGTGTAGCGTAATATTTATTATTCAGAGTTTATGCGATTATTCGCAACATTCATATTCCCCAAGTTTGTTCCTACAGTAATTGTGTTTGTTATACATACCGTTATAGTTAAATTAACCCCGGTACTACACGGGCTGCTTGGCGTAGGTAAAGACTGGTGATTTTGTGCACCGGTTACTCCAGCAGATGCCGTGGTTCTTTTAGCTGTTCAAGTATATGTAACTACTGATTATCTGTTGTACAAGTACTCGTACCTAATTTAGGGTTTAGTGTACAGTGCTTTCCGAAAGTAATTATTGTAGGCATTATATTTGTGTTGTAAAGTGGTTGATAGGCACGTTCGATTAGCTCTATTAACTTCTAGGTAGGAACACTCCGTGATACATAACGTAGAACCTATAGCGATACGGCCATAGGTCGTCAGGCGGTGGTATTTTCCTATCTAGACAACGCAGTGTATTTACTACTACTTATTATTTTCAAATACCGTAGTACCCTGTCCGTTGTAATAACCAGATTCTAACCCTTTGTTAGGCTGGTTTGTAGACTTCTTGTAAAATTACCCTAAAAATTCGTATTTTGTGTTTTTGTAAATTTTTGTGTTTATTTAGAGATTGTAATCTCAACCCGAATTGTACGTAATTTGTAGTATTAAGTAACTTAGGTAAATTAGAATTATTTGTTTTAGTGTCCTATAAGTAACACTCCACTGAAAGCGTACCGCTTTGTGCAGTGATTAACCCCAGAAATAATAACATTTATTTCAAATATTGCCAAAACCCATTAAACGGGTACATATATTATAAATCAAATCTAACGATTTATAAATAGTAGGCCTACCATATAACCATTAGGTCTCAATATCAGTTGGACTACTGCTCAAATAACGGTAATAAAGTAAGTAAAGTAACCAAGTAACCTTAAAGTACAGAAATTCAATTATTTAAAAATAATTGATATACCGGTATTTACGATAGGACTATTATCTTTATTTCTGTAAATTTAGGCTGAAATTATACTGGTACTTGTAATTAATTCTAGTCCAGAATTATATATACTACAAACTGTAAGCTGTATACCGGTATTCCCAATAGGCCTATTATATATTTATATATTTGTGCTAAAATTATACCGGTATTCTGAGATAAACCTAGTCTGTAATAATACTTATATATAATATAAGCATACCGGTATTCTAATATATTATATATATATCACTCTACATTGAGTAGCAATATCGGTAATTAATTACTAGGCTAGTAGTTAATACTTAACTACTAGACTTGCTTAGACTGTAATATAGCAGTAGGCATTCAACTGTATATACAAATATGTCTGATACTAAGCAGAACCTGTCAGACAGTCTATTAGATGTAACTATCTGCAACTCGGATAGAGGTGTAGAACCCTCTAGTCGTAAGTCCAGTTCACCTCCCACTGTGAGGAAGGTCATCCCTCCAGTAGTAATAACAGAACCTAGGCTAGTCCAACATCGTAGGTCTATCATAGGCACCCGAGCTCAGGTCAAGCGGGACCAAGAAGCAGCGGAACAGCAACAACCCGCGAGTCAAGAACTTATAACTCAGCGGCCCAGCAGCTCCAGTAGTGAGGATACTGTAGAGCTGACACCCGAGCGCGGAGCAGAGATGACGGATGCGGTTTATACGGATCCCCTTCTCATCCTTCCTGCAGCCGTACTCACTAGGTTATTGATCGCGGTGGAAGAACACCAGATCGATTGGGCGAGAAGTCAACGACCAACTAGAGATAGTTATGCGGGATACACGAGTGAAGAACTGAAGTCTATTGTCGAGTCACAATGGAACTTCCCCGGACCCGGACTCCCGTTTGATTTATCAGAAGCTGCCTGGGAAGACATACACCGGATGGGAGTAGCCAAGGAAACCATCGATCCAGCTGTATGGAAGAGGTCCGCAGCCGGATACGCACAAGGATTCTTCAGCTCTATGGAGCGAGTAGAAAAACAACTGTTTCAACAACCTCAAGGACCTCAAGAGCAGGGATCGCTGCTTTATCAAGTTAGAGAAAGAGTTCTGCGAATTAGGCTAATCTTATCCGCCTTTGAGGAGGCTTCTAAAAGAAGACAAGACACGTCGTTGCAAGTTGCCGTGAAGACTTGGTTTCAACGAGTGAGACGCCAGGTTCAAGGAGCAGCTCAGTGGAAAGCTCAGTTGGAGGAGCGCTCAACCCATGGAGAATCAACCGACGCTACTTTTTCCCAAGTGGAAAGTGAAGCGACGGCAGAGAAACCACATAAGAAGGATGCCATTGACATCTATCTGTCAGACTATCAGCGCTTTGTAGGAGACGCAGAGTTGAGGAGAAGGTTAGAGGGACTTAGCCCTAATAGCGAAGGAGCCAAACTTGTGTTGGATGCAATTGATGTAGATAGGTTAGCGGCGAACCAAGCTAAATTCGATGAACAACTCCGCATCGCTAGAGAAAGGGAAGAACAAGTAAAGAAAAAACGTATAGAAGACAGAAAGGCAGCGGCAGTAGCAGCAGCAGTGGCATCTGCAGAGGCTGAAAGAAAAACGGCAGCGGCAGAGGCAAAAGCGGCAGCGGCAGAGGCAGCGGCAGAGGCAAAGGCAGCAGCCGAAGCGGAAAGAAAGGTGGCGGAGGCAGTGGTAGAAGCAGAACGGAGAGCGGCTGAAGAAACCAACCAATTAGAATTGGAAAACATTCAAGAGAATCAAGACTGCATAAACAATAATAACATAAACAAACTGCTAAGCAGAACCTGTCAGACAGTCTATTAGATGTAACTATCTGCGACTCGGATAGAGGTGTAGAACCCTCTAGTCGTAAGTCCAGTTCACCTCCCACTGTGAGGAAGGTCATCCCTCCAGTAGTAATAACAGAACCTAGGCTAGTCCAACATCGTAGGTCTATCATAGGCACCCGAGCTCAGGTCAAGCGGGACCAAGAAGCAGCGGAACAGCAACAACCCGCGAGTCAAGAACTTATAACTCAGCGGCCCAGCAGCTCCAGTAGTGAGGATACTGTAGAGCTGACACCCGAGCGCGGAGCAGAGATGACGGATGCGGTTTATACGGATCCCCTTCTCATCCTTCCTGCAGCCGTACTCACTAGGTTATTGATCGCGGTGGAAGAACACCAGATCGATTGGGCGAGAAGTCAACGACCAACTAGAGATAGTTATGCGGGATACACGAGTGAAGAACTGAAGTCTATTGTCGAGTCACAATGGAACTTCCCCGGACCCGGACTCCCGTTTGATTTATCAGAAGCTGCCTGGGAAGACATACACCGGATGGGAGTAGCCAAGGAAACCATCGATCCAGCTGTATGGAAGAGGTCCGCAGCCGGATACGCACAAGGATTCTTCAGCTCTATGGAGCGAGTAGAAAAACAACTGTTTCAACAACCTCAAGGACCTCAAGAGCAGGGATCGCTGCTTTATCAAGTTAGAGAAAGAGTTCTGCGAATTAGGCTAATCTTATCCGCCTTTGAGGAGGCTTCTAAAAGAAGACAAGACACGTCGTTGCAAGTTGCCGTGAAGACTTCGTTTCAACGAGTGAGACGCCAGGTTCAAGGAGCAGCTCAGTGGAAAGCTCAGTTGGAGGAGCGCTCAACCCATGGAGAATCAACCGACGCTACTTTTTCCCAAGTGGAAAGTGAAGCGACGGCAGAGAAACCACATAAGAAGGATGCCATTGACATCTATCTGTCAGACTATCAGCGCTTTGTAGGAGACGCAGAGTTGAGGAGAAGGTTAGAGGGACTTAGCCCTAATAGCGAAGGAGCCAAACTTGTGTTGGATGCAATTGATGTAGATAGGTTAGCGGCGAACCAAGCTAAATTCGATGAACAACTCCGCATCGCTAGAGAAAGGGAAGAACAAGTAAAGAAAAAACGTATAGAAGACAGAAAGGCAGCGGCAGTAGCAGCAGCAGTGGCATCTGCAGAGGCTGAAAGAAAAACGGCAGCGGCAGAGGCAAAAGCGGCAGCGGCAGAGGCAGCGGCAGAGGCAAAGGCAGCAGCCGAAGCGGAAAGAAAGGTGGCGGAGGCAGTGGTAGAAGCAGAACGGAGAGCGGCTGAAGAAACCAACCAATTAGAATTGGAAAACATTCAAGAGAATCAAGACTGCATAAACAAACAGTTAACAGCTAGTAATATGCAGATGATGAATCGATCTACTCCCAAACGACAAGGTTATACATCATCTGAGGAAGGCGATACCACCGATACTGAAGGCAAAGGAAATAGATCTCGTCTAAGTAGACGTAAAAGAACATTCCACCGTCAGAAATTGCCTGATTTGCCTCCAGCTGTTAGAAGGCAACTAAATAGCACCAACTTAGGTAGTACAGAACCCACAGACCAAATAATTAAAATCGAAAGACTCCCTACTATAGTAGATGAGCCTGAAATAATTAGGCCTGTTCTTGAAATCACCCCTACTGTGATAGACACACCTGTGCTCCCTGAAATAACCGCTAAATTCCCTCTGCATAGCACTAAGCTACCTGTGCCCCGTAGAACTGCCCAGGCGACAGTTCAGGTCCTGGACCCCGAGCGAAATATTCATAATTTGTCGCCCGTTGTCCCTCGTCCGCCCGCTACATCGTTGGCGACTCCCGCTTCGGCGGTCGAATGGGTGGACGAGAGACGGCGGGGGATGGATATCCTGCTCGGGCAGATGCAGGAGACTGTCCAGCAATTTAAGGGCACGGTAAGGGAAAGTAGACTAGAGTTGCAAGAAGTGCAGCAAAGTATCGCGCTAGAGCGCGATACCCAAAGAGGTGAGGTCTCTATAGGGGTGTCGCGAACAGGCGGCGGCGGGCTCGTGAGGGTCTGGGGGCACGTTAAATCCTCTAGTATAGTGCAAGGGAGTTACTGAAGGCCCTCGTGTCTTGCGAACCATGAATTGACATGGTGCCGTGGTACCGTCTAGTCGGCCTGTTGCCGTACTGCCAGTCCTGTACACAGTAGGGGTGGTGGCATAGTGTGATCTGTGGTTTGTGTGTGTACGTAGTATACGTGAGTGTGTGTATGGCCACTGCGAGTGAGTGTGGGAAACCTTGCCGGTTGGTTCAGTCGCCGCCGGTTATTAGTAGGACCATATCTTTACTGCGCCCCAGCATACTTTGTGCACACAAAGTTATTTTGCCCTGACGGCAAAATAAGGTACTCTCGACTCTTTAACAGTCGATACAATTTTGTCCCCTCTGATTTCGTCCCCGATTTTGTCTATTCCCGATTATGTCTTCTGTGTGTGCATGGTATGTGTCCGATTTTGTGTCTACCGTAGTGTACTCGATTTCGTGAGCATCTATTGAGTACATGTGTACAGTGACTGGTAAGTGGTGACTTGTTCTTAGCTTAGCTTTTAAGCTAGTCAGTATTGTTGGTGGAACCGACTTCCCCTCAATACTGCCGGCGAGGCGGGTGAAAACGGTCAATATTCCATGCTGGGTAGCGCAAGCCCACATGGGACAAGACCGTCGGTTTGGCTCAAGGGCGACCTTGATGCTCGATCGCTATCGACTGGTCCACCCGCCGGTTGACTCTCTGAGTTGGCTCAATGTACAGTCAGGCCACAGTAAGTTGACAGTAGGCGAACTTTGAGTCGCCGTTCGGCTACACACGACGAGCTGTGCCGGTGTGATCGGGGGATTGAAAATTGAACCCGGGAAGCATCGGGCTACCCTCCGGCCCGGTCTGATAAAAACGGAGTCGGACTGGCCCCAAGGGTAGTGGAAAAGCGTCCGCCTCGTGGGTGCGCCTCGGGGAGGAGCCCAGAAGGACGTAAGCGAAATTAGTAAATACCCAAAGGGGTATACCACCACCCTCTGTAACAATGTGTCAACCTGTTAGGTCTGAAGTAACACATGCGCAAGGTGTGGAGCCTACATGCATTTATACTGCTAGCGAAGTAGAAACTCCTATTGTGAACCCTATTAAGGGTAATTATAGACCTGTTGATAATGACATTCCCTATAGACCTGATCATAATCCGAGAAATTTATATACCGATAACTCGATATTAAATAACACGATGGCCCAAGAAAGTTTTACGCGTCAAATGGCTAGAACCGAAGCCCGGCAAGCGGTAAAGGTTGGAGAGATCGTCAAGTTCAATGGAGATGAGATGAAATGGTTACTTTTTAATGAATATTACAAAGATAACATACAGAACTCTGTACTGTCTAACGGAGAGAAACTTAGATTCCTCATCGAATGTTTGGAAGGACCTCCCAAGTCAATGGCGTTAAAATTTATTGGACATCCAGATGGATTAAGACAAGTTTGGGATACACTAAACATCAGGTATGGTAATAGGACTAACATAGCTAGGTATTTATATGCGAAATTAATGGCGCCCCGAAAGTTTCTTAGCAGCGGGATTATAGAGTTTTCCGATGAGATTCAGGAGATCTGTAGACAACTAGATTGGTTAGGTAAGTCTCATGAATACCAGAATTCTATGGTTGTAGGAGCCTTAGCATCTACTTTGCCCAAGGGTGGAGTAGGTACACGCTGGGACAAGAAGGTGTTATATATGATGGAACAACAACAACGAGACCCTACCATGGCAGATTTCATGTCATTCCTGGATGGAGAAGTGAAATTGCAACTCCTCAAGCAATCCAGAGAGAAGACACCGGAAAGTAAGGTAAGTGAGAAACCCGTTTCTAGGAGAAGGGTAATACCAGTATGTTATACCGACGACGGTGAAAGACAAACTTCTCAAGGAGAGGACAGCGGGAAAGACACTGACAGATCTTATGTCAATAAAATGCCTAAAGATCAGGTAAGTAAATCCAAGTCTCGACCCAATGACAGAAGGGAACCGGTACAAAAAACCCCTCCTACGTCTCCTAAAAGAATTCAGGTGAGAAAGCCCGAGGAAAGAACAAGTGTGCACCACACAGCACATGTTAAAGTAAGTAACATCAAGCCCAAATGTGTGCTGTGCGATGGGCCCCACCGTTTAAATGCGTGTGATAAATTCCTGAGGAAATCACTAAAGGATAGACGTGAAGTCATGTGGGATAAGCGGTTGTGTTATAATTGCCTCAGACGAGGACACCAACGGCGAACCTGTAACTCTGACGCAAGGTGTGCAAAGTGCGGCGCAAAACATCATATCTTGTTGCACACGGAATTCGAACAAAACAGTCCGAATCAGGTAAGTGATTCCGAACTACATGTCCAATTCAGTGATGTAAACGACACTGATCAATCTGAGATGGAAGGATTCTATACAGACGAGATCTCCGACGAAAACGAATCCTGTTACTTGATAAATACCGCAGTGTATCGAGCACTCACATATGAAAAGGATACAGACAGCGACCTCACTCTAACTACTTCTGAACGACAACCGTCTTGGAAAGAGCCATCTTCCAATGTAGGGATTAGAGAATTTCCTGTGGTACAGGTAAGGGTTCACGGACCTAAACGGAGTTATGTAGTGAACGCCCTCCTTGACTCCGGTAGTACAGGAACATTCATCGACCAAGAGCTAGCCGAAGACATATTTGCTGGACAACCCAAGTTCCGAACTACGCTCAACATGTCAGGCATTATGCAAGTCTGGAAATCCACAATAACAGCGGATTATTATGTAGGAGCGTTGTCCACCCCACAGGACGAACTAGGAGAACATAGCATCAGGTCAGTGAAAATGGTGGCTATAAAGAACTTCGCTACTACTCAAGCAGACCTTTATAATTGGGACGAGGATGAGAGCATCCAACATCTTAACATACCTCGATTCCAGACTGATTATCCTGGAGTGCAAATACTCATCGGCCAAAACGCGCATGAGGCGCTGGAGACATTAGAGAAACGGCCTGCTCAACCGCAGCCACTACAGACCTATGCGGTAAGAACTAGAGTAGGTTGGTACCTTACTGGACCTTCCAGAAAGGCAGCGGCAGTAGCAGCAGCAGTGGCATCTGCAGAGGCTGAAAGAAAAACGGCAGCGGCAGAGGCAAAAGCGGCAGCGGCAGAGGCAGCGGCAGAGGCAAAGGCAGCAGCCGAAGCGGAAAGAAAGGTGGCGGAGGCAGTGGTAGAAGCAGAACGGAGAGCGGCTGAAGAAACCAACCAATTAGAATTGGAAAACATTCAAGAGAATCAAGACTGCATAAACAAACAGTTAACAGCTAGTAATATGCAGATGATGAATCGATCTACTCCCAAACGACAAGGTTATACATCATCTGAGGAAGGCGATACCACCGATACTGAAGGCAAAGGAAATAGATCTCGTCTAAGTAGACGTAAAAGAACATTCCACCGTCAGAAATTGCCTGATTTGCCTCCAGCTGTTAGAAGGCAACTAAATAGCACCAACTTAGGTAGTACAGAACCCACAGACCAAATAATTAAAATCGAAAGACTCCCTACTATAGTAGATGAGCCTGAAATAATTAGGCCTGTTCTTGAAATCACCCCTACTGTGATAGACACACCTGTGCTCCCTGAAATAACCGCTAAATTCCCTCTGCATAGCACTAAGCTACCTGTGCCCCGTAGAACTGCCCAGGCGACAGTTCAGGTCCTGGACCCCGAGCGAAATATTCATAATTTGTCGCCCGTTGTCCCTCGTCCGCCCGCTACATCGTTGGCGACTCCCGCTTCGGCGGTCGAATGGGTGGACGAGAGACGGCGGGGGATGGATATCCTGCTCGGGCAGATGCAGGAGACTGTCCAGCAATTTAAGGGCACGGTAAGGGAAAGTAGACTAGAGTTGCAAGAAGTGCAGCAAAGTATCGCGCTAGAGCGCGATACCCAAAGAGGTGAGGTCTCTATAGGGGTGTCGCGAACAGGCGGCGGCGGGCTCGTGAGGGTCTGGGGGCACGTTAAATCCTCTAGTATAGTGCAAGGGAGTTACTGAAGGCCCTCGTGTCTTGCGAACCATGAATTGACATGGTGCCGTGGTACCGTCTAGTCGGCCTGTTGCCGTACTGCCAGTCCTGTACACAGTAGGGGTGGTGGCATAGTGTGATCTGTGGTTTGTGTGTGTACGTAGTATACGTGAGTGTGTGTATGGCCACTGCGAGTGAGTGTGGGAAACCTTGCCGGTTGGTTCAGTCGCCGCCGGTTATTAGTAGGACCATATCTTTACTGCGCCCCAGCATACTTTGTGCACACAAAGTTATTTTGCCCTGACGGCAAAATAAGGTACTCTCGACTCTTTAACAGTCGATACAATTTTGTCCCCTCTGATTTCGTCCCCGATTTTGTCTATTCCCGATTATGTCTTCTGTGTGTGCATGGTATGTGTCCGATTTTGTGTCTACCGTAGTGTACTCGATTTCGTGAGCATCTATTGAGTACATGTGTACAGTGACTGGTAAGTGGTGACTTGTTCTTAGCTTAGCTTTTAAGCTAGTCAGTATTGTTGGTGGAACCGACTTCCCCTCAATACTGCCGGCGAGGCGGGTGAAAACGGTCAATATTCCATGCTGGGTAGCGCAAGCCCACATGGGACAAGACCGTCGGTTTGGCTCAAGGGCGACCTTGATGCTCGATCGCTATCGACTGGTCCACCCGCCGGTTGACTCTCTGAGTTGGCTCAATGTACAGTCAGGCCACAGTAAGTTGACAGTAGGCGAACTTTGAGTCGCCGTTCGGCTACACACGACGAGCTGTGCCGGTGTGATCGGGGGATTGAAAATTGAACCCGGGAAGCATCGGGCTACCCTCCGGCCCGGTCTGATAAAAACGGAGTCGGACTGGCCCCAAGGGTAGTGGAAAAGCGTCCGCCTCGTGGGTGCGCCTCGGGGAGGAGCCCAGAAGGACGTAAGCGAAATTAGTAAATACCCAAAGGGGTATACCACCACCCTCTGTAACAATGTGTCAACCTGTTAGGTCTGAAGTAACACATGCGCAAGGTGTGGAGCCTACATGCATTTATACTGCTAGCAAAGTAGAAACTCCTATTGTGAACCCTATTAAGGGTAATTATAGACCTGTTGATAATGACATTCCCTATAGACCTGATCATAATTCGAGAAATTTATATACCGATAACTCGATATTAAATAACACGATGGCCCAAGAAAGTTTTACGCGTCAAATGGCCAGAACCGAAGCCCGGCAAGCGGTAAAGGTTGGAGAGATCGTCAAGTTCAATGGAGATGAGATGAAATGGTTACTTTTTAATGAATATTACAAAGATAACATACAGAACTCTGTACTGTCTAACGGAGAGAAACTTTGATTCCTCATCGAATGTTTGGAAGGACCTCCCAAGTCAATGGCGTTAAAATTTATTGGACATCCAGATGGATTAAGACAAGTTTGGGATACACTAAACATCAGGTATGGTAATAGGACTAACATAGCTAGGTATTTATATGCGAAATTAATGGCGCCCCGAAAGTTTCTTAGCAGCGGGATTATAGAGTTTTCCGATGAGATTCAGGAGATCTGTAGACAACTAGATTGGTTAGGTAAGTCTCATGAATACCAGAATTCTATGGTTGTAGGAGCCTTAGCATCTACTTTGCCCAAGGGTGGAGTAGGTACACGCTGGGACAAGAAGGTGTTATATATGATGGAACAACAACAACGAGACCCTACCATGGCAGATTTCATGTCATTCCTGGATGGAGAAGTGAAATTGCAACTCCTCAAGCAATCCAGAGAGAAGACACCGGAAAGTAAGGTAAGTGAGAAACCCGTTTCTAGGAGAAGGGTAATACCAGTATGTTATACCGACGACGGTGAAAGACAAACTTCTCAAGGAGAGGACAGCGGGAAAGACACTGACAGATCTTATGTCAATAAAATGCCTAAAGATAAGGTAAGTAAATCCAAGTCTCGACCCAATGACAGAAGGAAACCGGTACAAAAAACCCCTCCTACGTCTCCTAAAAGAATTCAGGTGAGAAAGCCCGAGGAAAGAACAAGTGTGCACCACACAGCACATGTTAAAGTAAGTAACATCAAGCCCAAATGTGTGCTGTGCGATGGGCCCCACCGTTTAAATGCGTGTGATAAATTCCTGAGGAAATCACTAAAGGATAGACGTGAAGTCATGTGGGATAAGCGGTTGTGTTATAATTGCCTCAGACGAGGACACCAACGGCGAACCTGTAACTCTGACGCAAGGTGTGCAAAGTGCGGCGCAAAACATCATATCTTGTTGCACACGGAATTCGAACGAAACAGTCCGAATCAGGTAAGTGATTCCGAACTACATGTCCAATTCAGTGATGTAAACGACACTGATCAATCTGAGATGGAAGGATTCTATACAGACGAGATCTCCGACGAAAACGAATCCTGTTACTTGATAAATACCGCAGTGTATCGAGCACTCACATATGAAAAGGATACAGACAGCGACCTCACTCTAACTACTTCTGAACGACAACCGTCTTGGAAAGAGCCATCTTCCAATGTAGGGATTAGAGAATTTCCTGTGGTACAGGTAAGGGTTCACGGACCTAAACGGAGTTATGTAGTGAACGCCCTCCTTGACTCCGGTAGTACAGGAACATTCATCGACCAAGAGCTAGCCGAAGACATATTTGCTGGACAACCCAAGTTCCGAACTACGCTCAACATGTCAGGCATTATGCAAGTCTGGAAATCCACAATAACAGCGGATTATTATGTAGGAGTGTTGTCCACCCCACAGGACGAACTAGGAGAACATAGCATCAGGTCAGTGAAAATGGTGGCTATAAAGAACTTCGCTACTACTCAAGCAGACCTTTATAATTGGGACGAGGATGAGAGCATCCAACATCTTAACATACCTCGATTCCAGACTGATTATCCTGGAGTGCAAATACTCATCGGCCAAAACGCGCATGAGGCGCTGGAGACATTAGAGAAACGGCCTGCTCAACCGCAGCCACTACAGACCTATGCGGTAAGAACTAGAGTAGGTTGGTACCTTACTGGACCTTCCCGTAGAACGCTCAGGGAAAGAATGCTTCAAGATCGCGTCTGCCAGGTGAGTGAATGGGAAGATGATACTAGTGAGGGAGACGACCCAACTGAGGGAACACCACACTCCTCAGATAATGACAATCTTAGCTCCAATGTAGATCAATGGAGATATTGCCCCAAGAAGTTTAATCCAACGGACATCGCTTCCAGAGGAGCAACTCCTCAAGAACTGACAGATACTATAGACCGGTTAGGTGAACCCGACTTCCTGAGTAAGGAGAATGAATGGCCTCCCCATCTTACTCCGACTGAGATTAGACCAGCCAAGGGAGCGGAGAAAGCCGAACCTGAAACCCGGACGGGTGGATCGGAGTTATTTGAACCCGGGATAGATCTGTCGGTATTACATATTGCCAGGGACGACGCCGTGGATCTGGACCTCCCCACCGCGAGTGGATCCTTCATGAAGATCAGAGAGAGCGATTGGAGCTCTGGAACATCAGACGTCTCGCAGGGACTCTCACCTCTCCTGCAGAGAGCGACGGACCACTATAGCTCCTGGAATCGGCTTTGTGACGCCGTCATATACTTTGAGCGATGTTTCTATCGTCACTATTCCAGGACGAAGAGGAAACCTGGAATTGTATTCAGGATGCAGCGACTCAATCACCCAGTCGGTCGTTTGTGTTTACCGGAAGGGAATGGAGGACTCTCCGGAAACTGTGGAAGGCAAGATTCTCTTCCCACGACCACCTCCCTAATCCTTCAAACATCTAGGGACTCCATAACGTAGCAACATATGGAGTGGGTGTGTGACTCTATTATTTTATATTATTTTATTATTTTCATATTTATGTATGTATTACTATGTAATTTTATTATAATCGTTTTATTTAATTTAGTAGAATATTATTTAGCGATTATTTAGTAGAATAGTGCAATATATTCGTGTTTATTACGTACGTAATTACGTATATATTATATTTAATGCGACGGCAAGAAATAATTCTTTTCCTTCTTCCTTACTGTCCGTATTACATTACAAATACGTAACTACAGTAAGATGAAATGTCCGTACTTATTAAAGTACAATAAAGCCACTACTATATTCAAGTATTATTGGTAGGCAGAGTATTAGGAATGCAAAGTTCAGATCCTCGTGTCTCGGCTAAACCAAGCTCTGGGTAGACCTTGGAAACGACTTGCCTCTTCACACTGACATTGCTTCGTGCGATATTGCTCTCATACCGTATATTAAATAATACATATAGTAGCGTGATGTCCCTTTAACAGTAGCGTATAACGCAAAATAAATCTGTTAAACCCTTTGACCATCTGTAATTCTAGTCGATTAAGATATCGTGGCACCCACCGATATACTTGAAAGACAAATTATAGAATCAGTGGTTAACGTCCCCAGACAAGTTCTGGAATAAATCGGTGCCCATCTCAAATATTAATTAGTTAATATTTACAAATCAAATAAGTCAAAATCTGTAAAATTCAGATCCTTCAACAATTCTAGTCAATTAAGATATCGTAGCATTTACCGATATTCTTAAAGAGACAATTTCTTAGAATTAAGGATCTTGTGTCCCTAGACATGTTCTAGAATCAAAATATGTCAATTTAATTATCAAATAATAAAATTTCAGGGAATAAATTTAAATTCATGTTTTTTAATGAATTTAATAAATTGCTATTTCACGCAATTTATAACATTCCCAAAATTCCATTAATTAATAGATCAAGGGAGTGGAGATTTATATTATTATGCGTATGCGTGTAAGAAAGTCTCCCAAACATAGTCAATAGCCGATAAAATTCATAAAGTCATGTATAAAACAGGACCTTGACTATTAAAGAATTACTATTAAATAACATCCCAGATCTGTATGCCTTGGAATTACCCTAATTCTACCGCTAGCTTTGCATAATGTCACCATAGCAACAACCACGCTAGAATTAGAATTGAGTAAAAAGAACAATAGAAAGCTTGTCCCATTGAATAGCATAGGGAATAAATAGCGCACTGCTAGTATCCAAGGATACATAACAATACAGTGACATTCTGGAAGGCATTGACTAACGGACAAATGGCCCGAATGTGTGTAGTTGTGACAAGTTGTATTGTATTTGTGAGTTTATAGGTGAATGTTACTGCTAAAGTGTGTTTACAGTAGCTAGTCGCAATCGTAAAAGTAACCTAACTCTCCAAGGAAAACCTGACGTACATCTAAGCCTTTGGGACGGACAGTGGAGTGACTTGTGCTGGTTATCGTTGTCGTTGTACAGCTACGTCGTTGGCGAAAGTACAGCTACAGCGGTATATCGGCGCTGAGAATCTCTTACTGTCCGGGGGCACGGGAGAAATAGGCAGCGACGCCCGCTCGCCTAACGATATATAAACTCATTATAATATTGGTGAACTCGTATAGCAGATATGACTGAATTAATAGAAGATGATCTTGGTATCAGGGAGAGATATACTCTACCTTTACAAGCGTTTGTCGATAGCTTGATACGCGGCGACGCTGATCCAACTACTACAGAGGACGATGGTCGTTATATCGAACCGCCAATGTCCCAGGAGCAACTTACGCGTGAATTGGATTATAGAAAGTTCACGGCTCGCTATACGCATCGTAATGGTACGTATATGGACTTCTTGACTACTGGTCACCCTATCGATTTACACGATACGGACGATGTAGACACCGAAAGGGAAATGGTTTTATTTAAATATCATACCCAGCGGAGTCGAAACGATAAATCGAGAATAGAACACGAGAACTCTATTCGAAACAAACTCGAAAGAGAAGACGTTGAAGAACCTGATAAACGTAACGGTTTCAACGATTATCTAGAATTCTTACGAGAGACCTATCTCAATGTTGCCAGTCAACAAAATCTCGAAACTCGATATCCTCAAGGTATACATCCAGATCCTATAATGGAACTCAAACGGCTCTATTTTACGATGATGTATCTTACCGCCGATCGACCGCTACCTGTCGTTCCAGATAGCTTCGAACAGATGGAGGAATATTGTAAAACTGGAGAGCGATCACCCGCGTTTCCCCTTCAAGACGTGCGTCTTTGGTATTACTGTGACGAATGCCCTAGACCTAACCAGCAAATCGAAAGGCATAAACATCCTCGGAGACGTTGCGCTAAACACAGTTTTACGCGATATACTTATGGGAGTTTCGAGCGTAACCTTTTCGACGTATCGCCTACGGTCGCGCGCCTTAAGCGATCATTGAATAAACCCATGATCAGAGTTCCGGAATACTCGGTCAGACCTCCCCATTCACAAGTGATACCTCAAACTCTAGACCCTAATAGTATTACGGATCCTCCCGAGCTGTACTCACTGTTCAAAGATCTAGTGTTACCTGAACAGTTGATTGGTGGCACTCCGGTAGTGGGTTCGTTGGATATTCGCCAACCTTACCTCGCTGGACTAGGACGCGGTCATCTAATATCACCGTTTAACCCCTACAACCGTCCTGGCCTTCCTCCGATCCAACCTGTTACAGAAGTCGAAGAGAGCGTGATACGAAATGCATTGGACGCTATTCGGCAGAAAATCGGAAAAGGAACTTACGATTGCTTGGAGAAACGTAAATTGCAACAACAAGTCCAAGCGGTGAAAGAACTAGCTTTACCCCAGTTCGATAGAGAAATACAAAATCTAGAGGAGGACATCGAACGTGGACGAACCTACTCTTTACAGGAATTCCTGGACGAGCGCTTGCAACAACAAGCGGAGGAAAATCAGCTCGAGGAAAGACATATAGAGCTGACTGAGAGGGAAGAAGCAGCTTTAGCTCAACCGGAAGCTCAAATTCTCGTGACGGATCTCTATTCCAAAACGATCCTCCACCCCTCGATGGTTCCTCATTTCAAAGACAAGCTCTTTGCTACGGTACAACCTCAACCGGTTAATACTGATCTCAGATCTCACAAGCTCGTTGCTGACGCTCCCATGCTACAACGTCCACCCGTCGAGGCTGCTCGTGTCGATGGCGTACTTGTTGAGCCTCCGGACAATAGAGCGGATCTTGTCCGTCGCATGGTGCACGATGTTAACATACGCGCTAGACCTTTGCCGGACTCTTTTTATGGAATTAAGGATCACCCTTATTACGTCAATTTGAAGCAATATTACATGGTGAAACCGGAAGATCCTACGCATAGTCTGAGGTTCCTACCATTAATCAATCCTCTCGATCTTGTCGAACTCGAACAACTACAAAAACATTTAGATCAGCTAGTTAAACTGAACTCATTTCGAAAACCGTATAATATTTCTAGAATAGAGAAAGAGATATCACCTCCGTACAATCTTGATGGATTCATTAAAACTCGATTAGTACACTGGAATCTTGACGTGTTATTCGAGGAAGAAAGAATAAAACGATATGGAGATGTGGAAACCTATACTACACAATGCTTAAAGTATAGAGATTTACCCAATGCTAACGAGTGCGCTACTTTGTGGCATCCAGTGGGAATGACTCTCAAAAACGCCACTAAAGAATGGAACGAGACTCTTAACGTTATCGAGATGTATGGCGTTGTTACTTATGACAACGAAGGTAGCGTTCCGGTGGGAGAACTAGGAACTACGCGAATGATACATATACGAGGACTCGCTGGTTCTACCCACGTATTCACTCGAGCGTGTTCCGACGTAATAGATTATTCTTTTGAACCTCTTACAGAGATACAAAAGAAACTTCGACATGGACAATTCGAGCTTGTGCAGCGTTACGTCACCGACACCGAACGCAAACCGGCCATGGGTATCGATGGATTAATGTTACCCCAACCTGTGCTCGAAATGTTGTTTAACGAAAGAATTCTAAAAATCGGCTCAGCTGTTTATGGAGATCTCCAAAACGACTTCCGGAATATGGAGAACATTCCATACCCTTTCGTTGATACTCAGCTGATTGCTCCTTGGGCCAAAGGCAGAGGTTTCTTTCGCACTATGTATGCTAATACACCCAGCGGCATTACTAAAGTACAACGGACATCCATCGGACATCTTGCCTTTCAAGAATATGGTTGGAATTTCAAGGTTGGAAACCCTATTAATTACCAGCAAGTATATGGAGATCATTACTCTCGTTTATATTTCGATAGACCATTAACTGCGCCTGGTGCCGTATATAGCTTTATGAGTGTTCCACTTCGCCCCTCCTTAGCTATATACACGATCTTTGAAAACGCAGCACTTGCCGGTTGGCTAGCCGATGTGTGCAGTCGTACCATACGCGCTCACCCATTAATACTTGGAACTAAACTCGCTAAGTTAGACGAACATAATAAGTTTATACGTTTCGAATGTTTCCGGCGCTTTCTGACTCCGTTCCGCAACGTCGATAGTCAGTTCAAGGACTGCGCGCTGACCAAACTTAGTCTAAGAGACTCAGCTGCGGAGAAACTGAGTAGCGCTGGATTTGCCGTTTTTCAAGACGTTTGTATACAGAACTTACATTCATCTGTTATACAAAGACCTCGAATACCTACGGGATATTCTGTCGTGGAAATACAAACAGTGGGTCCACTTACGGAAACAGACGCACCCACTTCGTCTATGCAGTTGGAGGATGAGCCAGTATGCTTGGAATCAGAAGCGATTCAGCCTACAGCTTCCCGGAGCAGTGACAATGATTATGTCATAGAGTGGTATCAAGGTCCACAGCGTCTCACAGCGTACGATTATCGACACGCCAACTACGTTTCCCGAAAACGTTGTCGATTATGCGCATCGAGAGACCACTTCACCCCTCTCGACTCCAACGCACCTTGCTCCTATTTCCTCGAACAACCGATGATGGAAATATATTGTGCTTATTGCAGACTTAATAACTCTCATATTTTTGCTGTCTGCCCACAATTTATGACTCAGTGTCACTACTGTCAACTTAAAGGACATGAAAGTTATAATTGTCCCTTTAATCGCGATTTAGAGAGCGTAGACGAGATGATCACCCTGCGATACATCCGAGCTTGGGAAGCGAATGCAGATTTACATTGCGAATCCCGACATCGCTATTACCCTGGACGAGCTTACGAGGGAGTTTACACGTTCCATCCTTACCTATTCGCATCGATTGAGCAGAAAACACGCGTACCAAGTTACGAGTTAATGAAGCGTGTTGGTGAGTGTATTTCCACCAAGTTTGTCAGAAAATATCTTAGAAACGTCAACCCTAATGATATAACCACTTATCACCTGATCAATTTTATACGTCAGGACCCTGAGTATGGCGACATCTTTGTAAACTCGCATCCTGAACTACAAGAAATATCTCGGCGACCATATGAATATCGAACCCGAGAACGCGAGCTGGAGAGAACCATTAAACCGAGAAAGTTCCTCACCACTCACGGTCCACCCACCGCTAGTGTCCAGACTACCCGTCAAGGACCCGTAGGAGCTGCTGTCCTGAGACGCGCCCTAAAGGCCGTTAGATCTCGCTCCACTGAGGTTGATATTAATCAACCAGGCACTTCGACCGGCGGGTATACCGATCGTAATCCTACACCTTCTGATGCAATCGTATTGCACCCTTCGCCTAGGAGCTACAGCCCTCCTCATAAAGTGGCTCGCCCCAAAGAGAAAAAGACTCTTGCTAGCCTCAAGAAACTGCGTAAACGCCGTCCGCGCAAGAAAGACTAACTGTTTAGAGTATTTTTATATTTTAGAAACTGTGATTTTGTATATTTTATAGACTTAAATCCCATTTTCTGGGAGCGGTGTAAAAGCTTTTGTGGGATAACTGGTTCGTTTGCTTTGCTGGCCAGTTCCCCCCCGGTCGCTAGAAATACTCAAAAGGGGATCTGTAGTTAAAATAGTGCAAGCTACCAGCTTATTGGCTGATTTGCGGTATGCAGGTATCTGGGCTCTGTTTAATCGTCCAACTAGCCTAAGGGGGTTGCGTCATAGCCCTGTTTTTTGTATCTCCCAATAGAATTTGAGTTATCCTGGATTTTAACCAATCCTGAGCTACTGAACTGAAATTTTCCTATCTCACTGCTCATCCTCTGTGTTGAACGGGAGCTTCGTGGAATAAGTGTAGTTGGTATTCTCGTAGTCACGAGTTTTTCAAAGCCATGAAAGAACGGCTTTATAGTGTTTTGTGCTTTTCTGCTTTTAACTCAACACTAGTAGGTTTAATTATAAGGACATATATCCTTTAACTGGCAAAACGCACTAACCAAACTGCACTACAAACGGCGGACCAGTAAACAAACTGCCTGACGCACGGCATACTACTGACTGCTGAAACATTGCAAACTCATAACAATCAGTGTTCAGTTGTTGTTTTATACTGCTATTTACTGTCGGTTATTCATTATATTTGTGGATGAATTATTATATTTGGAATAACGATAAATACCCCAAAACCCAATATTCTTGATATACCGAAGGTAAGAGAGAAAGGTTACAGATAAACGATTGTGACTTATGTTAAAGTGGTTTGAAGAGAATCTAATGTTATTTGATAGACCCTACATGAGTCAGCCTGTGTTCCTTTTATATGTGACTAAAATCAGTGAAGATCGGCAGATTAGTGTGCAGTATTGTGCAGCATTGTGTATGCGTGAGTCTGTTAAAGAAGCATTTCCTAAAGAATGCGCCATATATGTTAATTATAACTAAACCATATCGTTGTGAGTAGTTTAAGTCATAACTCTGTTTATATAGATAGAGCGCCACGTCCTAAAGGAACTGTTAATATTCCCCGAAGGTGAATAATATTGTCAGAGATTATATAATACTGTCAGTCGAATAATACATTAGGCTTACATAGCAATAAGATTAAACCGTCGAACCCAATCTCCTGGGTATAACCAGCGGGTGAATGATCGCGCACGGATTGGTTTCGACTAGTGTAGTGAATCAAATACTTGTCGTAGGCAGAAAAGCGATTTAATATCTAGAAGACATCATAATTTGGCGGGTTAAACTGCCAAAGGTCTGAAAGCGCGAACAGAAATCACTACAACGTAACGCCAATCAATTTTCCCCTCAGAGTTCGCGCGACGTAGGACGTAACAATCCGCCCGATTATCATACTGTATACCACAAGAGTACTAGGAGAATTATCCCGCAGGTTATTGAGCGTTGAAGAATGTACTCGTAGAAAGTTGCGATGCCGAATGGCTTCGGTCGTGAGAGCGGGTCGGAGATAAACTCGATTAAACTCACTCAAATTGCAGAGTAATTTTTTGCTCCTAAGAACAAACAGTCGATCGGCAGGGGACTTTAATTCAACCTTTACTAATCTAGGATACTTGGAAAAGGCAGGCTTCGGCAGACGACGCAATCCCATGATTTGAATATCTTGGCAGTTTATGGAATCGAGAAGTTTTCGGATCAGTTTGAAATCATCTTCGCCAGGTTGTCTATCCGATAATCCTTCCACGATAAATGACGAGCGGACATCTTCTGATTCCTTTTGCCGTTTTGCCTTTTCCAGTTTATTTTTAATTTGGAGCATTAGGGTGGTGGTGTTGGAAAATTTTCTTTTCGATATCATCATGTACTCTGTTTTAGAAAGGTTTAGTGACAGTTTATTGGCTATCAGCCAGTTGGAGACTTTTTCAAGTTCGAGATTAGCTTCTCTTAATAATATTTCAGGTGATTGGGAACTATGTGTTTAACTCGTGTCGTCGGCAAAAAGGACCGCCAAAAGTCTAGAACAATAATTGGGTAGATCATTTATATAGATAATAAACAATAAGACACAATAACACAGGGATCCTTGAGGTCTACCGCATATAAGATTAAGTGTACTAGAAATATGGCTACCTACTGTACTGCCTATACGTACTATCTAGGGTTACTAAGATAACTAGCTAATAATTTTAACGGCAGCCGTATCACACCATAAGTTTCTAGCTTTTTTAATAATATTGATAATAATTTATATATTAAGTTTATAATTTTGTTTTTCGATATGAAACCAAGAAGTTGAATGTAAATTATTTTTTTAAAAATTTTAGAAAAAATGCTTCAAATAGAAATAGGTGTGTAGTTCGTCCTGTCTAGAGGGCTGCCGCCTTTATAAATCTGTATTACTTTTGCAATTTTCATAAATGATGGATAAACTGCATTCCGCATGCGGCAATTAATTAATATAGTTAGGTGTAATGCTAATATTCCCGGCCCTATTTTAATTAATTTAATATAATAATAACTCGTTGATTTGTTTTCTGGGATGTCATTAATTATATTCAATACCTCCTCGCTTGACACTTCCCATAAGGAGAAAGAGTTCGGAAGTGGTGCTCTTAAATAAGTAGTGGGATTAATCGGACTATCCGGAATATTGGAAGCCAGTTTCGGACCGATAAAAGAAAAAAATTCGTTAAACGACTCTGCAATTTCCGTTGGATCTGAGATAATTTTTGTATTTTCGTTCTGTTGTATAATGGGTTGCGACAAAACAGCGGCATTCGGTAGAGAGGGGGGGGGGGGGGGGGGGGGGTTGTAATGGGGGTTGGGCAGCCGTATCTGGAAATGAATGTAATGGCTGTTGTGTAGGGTGGACAGCAGTCACTAGTGGGTGTTGTATGGGGGGTTGGACAGCTGTGTCTGGAAATGGTTGTAATGTGTGTTGTAATGGGTGTTGTGTAGGGTGGACAGCAGTACAGTTTGGGGTAGGGCGGGTTGACCTCAGGTGACTAATGAAATGAATAAAGTGTCATATATTGATATTATGTGCT
>JAUCBJ010001626.1:0-24345 GCA_032718475.1 Nemertoderma westbladi
ACTCATCATCTGCATATTACTAGCTGTTAACTGTTTACTGAAGTCTTCTTGCTTCTCTTGAAGATTTTCCAACTCCAGTTGGGCGATCTCTTCAGCCGCTCTCCGTTCTGCTTCCGCCACCGCTGCCGCTTTTACCTCTGCCGCTGCCGCTTTTGCCTCTGCCTTTGCTTCTGCTGCTGCCTTTGTTGCCTTTGCCTCTGCTTCTGCTGCTGCCGCTTTTGCCTCTGCCGCTGCTTCTGCCAAGGTCGCTTTTCTTTCCGCCTCTGCCACTGCTGCTATCTTTCTGTCTTCTATACGTTTTTTCCTTACTTGTTCTTCTTGTTCTCTAGCGATGCGGAGTTGTTCATCGAATTTAGCTTGATTCGCGGCCCTCATTTCCACATCGATGGCATCCAACACAAGCTGAGTTCCTTCGCTATTAGGGCTAAGTCCATCTAACCTTCTCCTCAGTTCGTCATCACCTAAAAAACGTTGATAGTCCGACAGATAGATGTCAATGGCATCCCTCTTATGTGGTTTCTCTGCCGTCGCTTCACTTTCCACTTGGGAATAAGTAGCGTCTGTTGATTCTCCATGGGTTGATCGCTCCTCCAGCTGAGCTTTCCACTGAGCTGTTCCTTGAACCTGGAGATTCACCCGTTGAAACCAAGCCTTTACGGCAACTTGCAACGACGTGTCTTGTCTTCGTTTAGAAGCCTCCTCAAAGGCCGATAATATTAGCCTGATTCGTAGAATTCTTTCTCTAACTTGATAAAGCAGCAATCCCTGCTCTTGAGGTCCTTGAGGTTGTTGAAACAGTTGTTCTTTTAATCGCTCTATAGAGCTGAAGAATCCCTGTGCGTACCCGGCTGCGGACCTCTTCCACACCGCTGGATCGATGGTTTCCTTGGCTACTCCCATCCGGTGTATGTCTTCCCAGGCAGCTTCTGATAAATCAAACGGGAGTCCGGGTCCGGGGAAGTTCCATTGCGACTCGACCATGGACTTCAGTTCTTCCCTTGTGTATCCAGCATAACTATCTCTAGTTGAACGCTGGCTTCTCGCCCAATCGATCTGGTGTTCTTCCACAGCGATCAATAACCTAGTGAGTACGGCTGCAGGAAGGATGAGAAGGGGATCTGAATAAGCCTCATCCGTCATCCTTGCTCCGCGTTCGGGTGTCAGTTCTACCGTATCTTCACTACTGGAGCTGTCGGGCCGCTGAGAAATAAGTTCTTGGCTCGCGGGTTGTTGCTGTTCCGCTGCTTCTTCGTTCCGCTTGACCTGAGCTCGAGTGCCTATGACAGACCTACGATGTTGGACCAGCCTAGGTTCTTTTATTACTACTGGAGGGATGACCTTCCTCACAGTGGGAGGTGAACTGAACTTACGCCCAGACGGTTCTACGTCTCTATCTGAGTCGCAGATAGTTACATCTAATAAACTGTCTGACAGGTTCTGCTTAGTATCAGACATGTCTATGTATACCGTTGAATGTCTACTGCTGTATTACAGTCTGAGCAAGTCTAGTAACTCAGTATTAACTGCTAGCCTAGTAATTAATTACCGATACTGCTACTCAGTGTAGTAGGATATATATATAATATATTAGAACACCGGTATGCTTATAGTATATATAACTATAAAAGTATTATTACAGAATAGGTTTATCACAGAATACCGGTATAATTTTAGCACAGATATATAGAAATATATAATAGGCCTATCGGGAATACCGGTATACAGCTTACAGTTTGTAGTATATATAATTCTGGACTAGAATTAATTACAAGTACCGGTATAATTTCAGCCTAAATTTATAGAAATAAAGATAATAGGCCTATCGTAAATACCGGTATATCAATTATTTTAAATAATTGAATTTCTGAATTTTAGGGTTACTTGGTTACTTTACTTACTTTATTACCGCTATTTGAGCAGTAGACCAACTGATATGGAGACCGAATGGTTGTATGGTAGGCCTACTATTTATAAATCATTAGATTTGATTTATAATATATATATACCCGTTTTAATGGGTTTTGTCTATGTTTGAAATAAATGTTATTATTTCTGGGGAGTAATCACTACACAAAGCGGTGCGCTTTCAGTGAAGTGCTACTTATAGGACACTAAAACAAATAATACTACTTTACCTAAGTTACTTAATACTACAAATTACGTACAATTCGGGTGAGATTACAATCTCTAAATAAACACAAAAATTTACAAAAACACAAAATACGAATTTTCAGGGTAATTTTACAAGAAGTCTACAAACCAGCCTAACAAAGGGTTAGAAATCTGGTTATTACAACGGACAGGGTACTACGGTATTTGAAATAACAAGTAGTAGTAAATACACTGCGCTGTCCAGATAGGAAAATACCACCGCCTGACGACCTATAGCCGTATCGCTATAGGTTCTACGTTATGTATCACGGAGTGTTCCTACCTAGAAGTTAATAGAGCTAATCGAACGTGCCTATCAACCACTTTACAACACAAATATAATGCCTACACTAATTACTTTCGGAAAGCACTGTACACTAAACCCTAAATTAGGTACGAGTACTTGTACAATCAGATAATCAGTAGTTAAAAATACTTGAACAGCTAAAAGAACCACGGCATCTGCTGGAGTGACCGATGCACAAAATCACCAGTCTTTACCTACGCCAAGCAGCCCGTGTAGTACCGGGGTTAATTTAACTATAGCGGTATGTATAACAAACACAATTACTGTAGGAACAAACTTGGGGAATGAATGTTGCGAATAATCGCATAAACTCTGAATAATAAATATTACGCTACGCGTACAAACTACTCAAACAAAATGCAGACCGAACACTGACAGACTACTATCAAGCCTAAACAAACTACGGTATATGCAGACTCCGAAATAATTAGGTAGTATGCGTTCTAACCCAGTAGTACGACTTATTCTTTAATTGGGGGTTTACCTTACAGCATTCGCTGCCCCTACTTCCTAACCGTTCTTTATCGGACAAGTGATCTACACACGCTGCAATCCGTTCAGACCTAATAACAGCCAGACAACAGCTCAGCCTACAAATTGTCTGTACAATCTGATCAGGCTTACACGCCTTCTGTTCAATACTGGCCTACAAACAAATAAAACTTGACAGAAATAAGTAAAAATCTCAATAAAAAACCAGGGCTGCAGTCCCTGATTAATTATTAAGGCCTACCGGTATATAACTATCAAAATCGAATAATACTAATGTACTTATACGGGAAGTACCGGTTAGGACAGTTAGGCCTACGGACCTACAGAAGTACCGGTTCTGGCAGTTGGACCTACGGACCTACGGCAGTACCGGTTCTGGCAGTTGGGCCTACTGACCTACAGATGTACCTTTCAGGTTTACCGGTTGACCGGTACTTTCAACTTTATTGCTTACTGCAATAAAGAAGCTATATCCGTTATTGTTCGCGCTTTTAGACCTTTGGCAGTTTAACCCGCCAAATTATGATGTCTTCTAGATAATAAATCACTTTTAGTCTATGACAAGTATTTAATTCACTACACTAGTCGAAACCAATCTGTGCGCGATCATTCACCCGCTGGATATACCCGGGAGATTGGGTTCGACGGCTTAATCTTATTGCTATGTAAGCCTAATGTATTATTTGACTGACAGTATTATGTAATCTCTGACAATATTATTTACCTTCGGGGAATATTAACAGTTCCTTTAGGACGTGGCGCTCTATCTATATAAACAGAGTTATGACTTAAACTACTCACAACGATATGGCTTAGTTATAATTCACATATATAGCGCATTCTTTAGGAAATGCTTTGTTATCAGTCTCACTCATACACAATGCTGCACAATACTGCACACTGATCTGCCGATCTTCACTGATTTTAGTCACATATAAAAGGAACACGGACCGAATCATGTAGGGTCTATCAAATAACATTAGATTCACTTCAAACCACTTTAACATAAGTCACAATTGTTATATGTAACCCTTCTCTCTTACCTTCGGTATATCAAGAATATTGGGTTTCGGGGTTATTTATCGTTATTCCAAATATAATAATTCATCAACCATATTATGAAGAACTGACAGTAAATAGCAGTATAACAATATAAAAGTATGCACAGGTTGTTTGATTAGGTATGGTATGTTATGTTGTGATAAATGCAGATAACGGATATATGTCCTTATAATTAAGCCTACTAGTGTAGGACTAAAAACTGAAAACACGGAGGTGCCAAAAGCCGGTTCTTAGGCTCTGGGCAAAACATAACACTGAACTACTGAGTTTCTGTATACACCTCCAACACAGAGACAACAAACGCTCTGATTGGTCAACCTGAACAACGAGAGAACAAAGAAACAAAGAAACGTCGACGTGGCAATATCAGCTGCTAGCCGTCGTCATGGTAGCGACACTGTTTTCAAGAGTATCGAGCTTTTACGTCACGGAATTACGGATTATGTCCTCTAAAGTACAAATACAGAAGAAATAGCTTTTATGTCCGCTAAAACACCAGTACAGCAAGGACACGGCCTTTTTATGCCTGGTAAACCAACTACAGAGTATTTTACGGGAAAAATAAGGAAAAATAACCGGACAATTCAGCAAAAGCTTTTACACATTGTTGTGGTGTGATTTCTATGGCAGGAACTACATTATTATTTTTATCAAAATCACATTTCTGTTTAATCTTGTTATTCTTCCTTCGTTTCTCAACAGTTATCCATTGGTCAGAAGAAATTGGAGTAAAAGATTCTGCTATTGCAGGTAAACAGGTGTTTATTCGACGACCAAACATTAAAGTAGCTGGAGCTACACCGGTTGAAGAATGTTGAGATGCAGCTAATTCCATAAACCCTTGAGCGAATTCATCTGAATGAAAGTCGCCATCAACTCGTTCTAATAATAACTTGACCTTTTTCACTGCGGCTTCTGCAGATCCATTGCTTTGGGGAAATTTTGGCGAACTAGGGCACCAATGGATTGACCAAGTTTTGAACCAAATCATCATTTCTTCTGATGAAAAACAAGTTTGACCATCAGATCTGATTACTTGAGTTATTCCATACTCCATGAATAATGCGCGAAGTAGTTTTTTTATATATGATGATGATGTTGACTCATCGCAAAGGCGAATCCACAAGAATCCTGTTAACTCATCAACAATTATGAGAAATTCCTGGCCCCCATACTTTGCAAAGTCCGTGCACAATACCTCCATTGGCCTTGTTGCACAAGGATAGGGAGTGAGTGGTTCAGCCGGAAGTGCTGGTCTAGATCTCTGACATGCATGACACTCATTCACCACTCGTTCAACGTCATCTCCAAGTCCAGGCCAATAGAAAAGTTCTCGTGCTCTAGCTTTCATCTTCTCTATTCCTGTGTGTGACTTGTGTAATTTACTCAATAATTCTGGTATTAATAATTGAGGAGGTATAAGCCGCTGGTTTCTGAGGATAACTCCATCATTTCAAACTGTTAACTCATGTTTTATCTTTTTAAATTTTCTTGAATAATTGGTTTTTGAGAAATCGCCGGTATTTAATGCTACTATCAGTGATTGGTAATCCTGGTCTTCCATAGCCTTTGATCGTACCTGATCTAATCCTCTGTTGGGTATAAACTCTTTAACTGCTTCAGTCACGACTGCTGCACAAATGGTTGCAAACTGATCAATATCAGTATTATCATCTTCATCTGGAGGTGAACAAGGGTATCGAGATAATGCGTCTGCCACATTATTTTCTTATCCTTTTTTCCACTCAACTGTAAAATTAAATCCAGTGAGTTTTGTTCGCCAATTTAGTATTCTTTTATTTTCTATCTCTGCAAGACTTTGTATATTGAAAATTGTCGTCAGTGCTCGGTGATCGGTTTGGATTGTGAAATGTGGACATCCCTCAACGTATATTTTAGTTTTGTTAATGGCCCAGTAGATTGCCAATGTTTCAAGTTCTACTGCTGCATAATTTTCTTCTGCCGATCGTAACATGCGGCTGCCACATTGAAGTAGTGTCCGTGGTTCATTCAACTCCCCCTCCTGGAAGAGAGCAAATCCAAGTCCACAAGTACTTGCATCTGTTTCTAAGATGAGATGTTTACCTCGTTCAAACATTCCGAGAATAGGTGGTGACAATAAAATATCCTTTGTTTTTCCCATTGCCTCAGAGTGTTCTTGTAACCAATGAAATGTGTTACGAGTTTGTAATATATTTCGGAATGGGGTCATTGTTTGTGCTAAATTTGGAATAAATGATGCCATCTGGTTGGCTAAACCAACAAATGAGCGTAAGTCTGTTCTTGTCTTTGGAATAGGAAATGACCTAATAGCTTCCACTTTACGTGAATCAGCTGTAATATGTCCAGCTGATATATGATAGCCAACAAAGTCAATTTGTTCTGTCGCCAATACACTCTTTGTAGAACTAATTGTGAACCCATGTTTCACACAACGTTCTAGAACTTCTGCCACATTTAGAACAAGTTCAGGTAATGTCTCCTTTCCAATAGCAATATCATCCATGACTTTCGATAAGTCATCAATGCCATTGAGTGCCACATCCCCACGGAATGAAAAGGCATCTCCAGTGCTGGAAAAACCCATGGGACTACGTAAAAAGCGAAATTTACCTTTATTTGTTAGAAAAACGGTTATCCAGGAACTTTCATTATCGAGCTCCATTTGCCAATATCCTTTTACAAGATCTATTTTAGCAAAGAATCGGTGGTTCCGTTGAAACACATTCACAGCCTCCACAGGTGTGGGAACTCTATGGATAGTGCGATCTATCTGATCATTGAGTTTCTTCAGGTCAACACAAATACGGACATCTCCTGATGGTTTGCCAACAACCACCAGTGGGTGACACCATGGTGTTGGTGTATCCCCAACAGGTGTGATGATTCCGCGATTCAACATATAATTTAAGGCTTCATCAACCTTTTCCTTCAAATGAATTGGGATTGGTCGTGCTGCTGTAATGGCACTTGGAGTAGCATCTTCCTTGAGAAAAAAATGCATTGGTTCTCCAACTACTCCACCCTTCATCGTCTTTAATGTGGTGGAGTCATCAAAACACTCAGCATAGATTTCCTTCAATTTGAAATCCACCTTCTTCAAAGCTCTTGCTTTTGGTAGACCTTCTAATGATGCAGCCCATGCCTTCCTTTCTTCTATTGCCCAAACCGGATTATCTGAGACCTCAGCCCCATTTAGATTAATTTCTGTCATATTATTTTGTTCAATTGTAGAGAATTCTGGACATTGGGATACCATACAATGTTTTTGATCAACATGTGATATTGATTGTATTTTCATTGGTAATGGGAATTCATGGGACTACAGGTCCGCCCTCTATGTATTTGATATTCACATCAAAAATACCTGCTTGAATGACCTCCCTTTGTCCAATTGAAACTATTTTGAATAAAGGTGCTCGTAAGTTTGATTCTGAGTAATATTTTTCAAAAATATCATAACCCATGATACAAGCACCAGCTCCAGTGTTGGGTACAGCTAAAATTTCAGATGTCTGACCAAACTCTGACTCCACTTGTACTGGGAGTGTTGGTTGTTTTACCGGTGATGTAACTATTGTATTGAAAAATACAGTTGCTGATGAGGCCTGTACCGACTCTCTACAACGTGCAGCAAAGTGACCCGTTTTTCCACAAACCAAACATTGTTTGTTTTTTGCTGGACAGATTTTACCAGTTGCATGTCCATTTGGTGATCCACAATTTGTACAGGATATCGAATATTTTTTCTCATCCTTCTTGTCATCTTTCTTAACCCATTTATTCTTTTGGTATGTGGTTTGTCTGGTTGCTGCAGCTGGAATTTCTTCTGTCGCTGCTGCGACATATGATGATGCACCAGTGCTTGTCAGCTCATGGGCTCCTTTCTTTGTTGTTTCCAAAGTATCAAGGAATGTCCAGGCTTCCTCATAGGATTTCGGTTTTTCCACAAAAAGTTTCTGGACAACTTCTTCTTCACGAATTGCAACAACAAGTATTGTTGTTAAGATTATATCATATGTCACATTTCTGGCATCAGCTAAATCCGCCAAATTCGCTATGTTATTGCGTAAAGATGTGAATGACATTCCAGCTGATTGTTTCACTGTTAAAAGGTTTCTCCAATCAACAAACTGGTTTCTTTTATTCCTTAAATAGCGGTTTATATCCTCAATAACGTCATCCACATCCTTTGCAGTGTTCATTTTCACGCCAATAGATTGGCGGATGGTGTCAAGGAAGGAACCTGAACATGAATCCCAGAATGCCGCCAATCTTGTTGGTCGATCTACTTGATCTAGGCCTAACATTTTGGCGTAATTGTTCCAAAATTCGAGCCATTTTGTGAATGCTGCAAAGTCGATATCAGATTCCAGTAAAGGAGGTTGTCTTGGGGGAAATTTTGGGCATTCAGCCCTAATTGCAGGTTGTGCTACCTGTAGTTGAGGTATATTATCCCTCGCCACTGCAGCATTTTTCATTTCTTCATATTCAACTTTAAGGATTTTAAACCTGCGTTCTAGGTCGACAACAGCGATAAATAGATCATCAAAATTCTTATGAATATCAGTCTTCATGCATTCAGCATGACTACGTATCTTGTTTTCAATGTCTTCGAATGTTGACCGACCACCTTGTCGTTAATCTAAGAACATCATTCTCCAAAGCTGCTGGGCGAGATCGCTCCCCCGGTGGGATGATCTCATAGTCTTCGAAAGATTTTTCGGCTACTCGTCGGGCCCGCGTAAAATTCCGTTGAGCTGTTGAACGGCTTCTCTTTAATTGAGATAGCTCATCCATTTTTAAAGCTTATTTACACTGCGCCAAGTAACATATTTGCAATACTGCAATATCAAAGATTGACAGTTTATATTAGTGTGTATATAATTATCATTAGGCTACTAGGCCAAGTGATAGTACAGTCACAAATCGTTATTAATACCGCAGTACATAGTTAGAATACCTAAAGTATTACATATTCAAATTTCCCTCCACCTCATTAATCCATAAATCTACTACACTGTCTTACTCGGGTAAATTGGTTATCGCAAATTTGCGGGATTTCCGGCATCGGGACCGGGATTATCACTCTCGGGATCCCGTCTGCGTAAAACTTAACTATAAATAAACTTCAATAAACACTATATTACGTAACTAACGGTCAACAGTCAAATTATTCATAAACCACAATATTACTTACAAAATAATAAACTATCTTAATTCAATTTAATACGATGCAGAGAGGTTCCAACCACGAGGACTATAACAGTCTACAGTACGAAACCAAGACTTCTCCATTTGGCTGAATACATATACCTTGCCTGTTTTGGCAAGTATATAAATATACCTTGCCTGTTTTGGCAAGTATGTAAATACACCTTGCCTGTTTTGGCAAGTATATAAATACACCTTGCCTGTTTTTGCTAGTATATATATATACCTTGCCTGTTTTGGCAAGTATGTAAATGTGCCTTGCCTGTTTTGGCAAGTATATAAATACACCTTGCCTGTTTTGGCAAGTATTTAAATATGTATTGCCTGTTCTGGTAAGTATTTGAATTTGATAGAGTATATTATAAATATGATGGAAACTTCCTGTAAGTTTCACGTGTAAGACAAATGTTGAATAAATTATAAAACAAAATATTATTTTATGGCTTTTTCCCTGGAGCAAAGAGTAAAGGAGGAGGACGCAGGAGGAGTAAACGAAATGTAATATGTCCTCTACTTAAAGTAATTGAATTGCCGTACTACTGTAATGAGAATTTCAAAGATTTTTGAGTCAAATTTTAATAATATCTTGAAACAGGAAATGTCTACAAGGTAGGCCTACATCCTAAATTTGCATAGAGGATAAAACAAGCAGGAAACGAGCTGTATCAACAAATCAGGCTGATAATATAACAAGTATTATCAAGTCAAGTCAAGTTTGTCAAGTCAAGTGATGTCAAGTCAGTATGTCAAGTCGTATGGCGCCAAGTCAAACTACTATCAAGTCACGTGATGTCAATCAAGGCATTAATTATGAAGTGATGTCAAGTCCAATGATGTCAAGTCAAGTGTCATAAAACCAAGTGATATCAAGTTGATGTAATAATACCGGTTACCTTTCTGTAGGTTATAATAAACTAAAAAAACAAAGACTGACTGATCAGATTACCGGTAGTAAACACCAGTAGCCTGAACCTAGGCCTAGCACATAATATCAATATATGACAATCACCCATCACCAAAATTCAAACATAAAATTACTCCTCTCTGTCAGTTAGGGTTCCAATCATCCCTTTAAACTTAATAATGTCGAAATTAATATCTCAAACACCCGTCACCATAATTATATTTGAAATTTATTATTATTGAATTATTATTAAATTCTTTCTATCTCATAATTAAGGTCTATACCAATCCGGGGGATTTCTCACTCGTTGCGATCTCCTCACCAATGTACTTGGTTCAGGCAGTGCTGTACCAATTTCAATGTTTGAACTACTTGGACTTGACCCTGTTTGATGAATAAGGTTACTTTCAATTACGTTGCGATCAGGTTGAGAACAGTCTGATCTTCCTCTACGAGGAACTTCCTCCTGCTGAGAAACAACCATGCGACTGTTGTTTACAGTGTTGGTGTTGTTGAAAGGGTTTTCAACATTTAAGTCGTTCAGCTTATCTTCATCACCAGTAACAGTACCGGGAGATGCTAGTTGTCGAATAGAAACTGTGGTTTCCTTCCCACTCGGTAAACGAACATGAGCATAGTTTGGGTTTGCTTCTAGGAGTTCGACTTCATCAACTAAAGGATCATACTTGCTTTTCCGTACATTCCGTTTCATTAGAACAATACCTGGCTCAGTTAACCAGTTGGGCAGCGTATATCCACTCATTGAGCGTCTTCGATAATTAAAGAAACGTTCGTGTGGAGTTGCATTGGTGGATGTACACAATAAGGATCGAACAGAATGCAAAGCTTCGTGTAGAACAACCTCCCATTGATTGATGCTTAAGCCTTTTGATTTCAGAGCCAATGAAATAGCTCTCCAGACAATGCCATTGTATCGTTCACATTGCCCATTTCCTTGAGGGTTGTATGATGTGGTACGACTAGTGGCAATACCACGTGAGTGTAGATATGAGCGCAGTTCATTAGATATAAAACCGCTACCCCTATCGGAATGTACAAAAGCAGGCATGCCGAAAAATAATGCTAAATAATTGAGTGAAGCACGATATTACTGTAGCTGTAGAGACATCGGGGCAAGCAAAAACAAATGGAAATCGTGAAAACTCGTCAATAATTGTTAACATGTATTTATTTTGAGAATTTGATGGTAAAGGTCCCTTGAAATCAATGTTTAAACGTTCAAATGGCTGGGTAGACTTAATAAGGTTTGCATCGGTAGGCTTGTAGAAGTTTGGTTTCAGTTCTGCACAAGTGCGACAAGATGAACACACTTTCTTGACTTCTTCTATAGAGTAAGGTAAGTTTTTTGAACGTATAAAATGGATCATTCGCGTTATACCAGGGTGACACAAGGCTTCATGTAATTCTGGGAGACTGTGGAAGGGCGTAGAAGATGCGTTGCAATTGGAAACTCTCGACAATGCGTCGGCAGGTAAATTTAATTTCCCAGGTCTGTATACAATATCATACGAGAATGAGGAAAGTTCGACGCGCCAGCGCATAATTTTATCGTTTTTAATCTTGCCGAGTTTTTGTTTATCGTACATGAAACAAACGGATCGCTGATCTGTGATAAGTGAAAAATGTCTACCAATTAAATAGTGTCGCCATTTGCGTAGAGCTTCAACTATAGCTTGTGCTTCATTTTCAACCGAAGAATGACGAAGTTCACTTTGTGTCAACATTCGCGAAAAAAAAGCAACTGGCTTGCCATCTTGATTCAGAGTAGCAGAAATTGCGAAGTCAGACGCATCCGTCTCGACCACAAAAGGAATAGTTTCGTCAATGAAACTCACTATTGAGTTTTCAATATCTTTCTTGATTAATTCAAACGCAGATACACATTCTTGGCTTAGTGGAAAAGCCCTTGAATTTACCAGTGGTCGAATTTTATCGGAGTAATGAGATATCCATTGTGAGTAAGAAGAAAACATTCCCATTGCTCTACGTAGTGAAGCTGTGTTGTTGGGAACCGGAAGTTCTTTCAGCGGTTTTAACCGATCTGGATCGGGAGCAATGGTTCCTTCTGAAATTCGAAAGCCCAAAAAGTCGAAAGAAGTAACTGAAAAGACAGATTTACTGGCATTAAACGTAAACCCGACCCCCTTCGCAGCAGCTAAAAATGTTTCTAAATTGAAATCATGTTCCTCCTGCTAATTTCCACATATTACAACATTATCGAGCCAAACGAATGTATCTTTCAGTTTATTTTGAGCAACAAACTCGTTAATTGATCTTTGAAACTGCGCCACTGCATTGGTTAGTCCAAAAGGCATACGATTGAATTGATAAAGTTGACCGTTAGCTTCGAATGCAGTATATACTTTGTCTTCCTCCGGTAAAAGAATTTGATGGTAAGCGCTCTTTAGATCGAGTTGGCTGAAAATCTTGTAGCCAGCCACTTTGTTAACCAAATCTCTCATATTTGGCAAGGGGTATGCGTCTAGTTGGGTGAATCTGTTAATTGTTTGGGAGTAATCGATGCACATTCGCTTTTTACCGTCGCTTTTGGTGTCGATAACTATCTGTGAACGCCAAGGTGAAATACTAGGTTCAATGATATTCTCAGACAACAGGCGTTCAATTTCTGATTGAATGTAAACCTGGTCTGGCTGAGAAAATCTTCTGGATTTTGTCGCAATGGGTTTACAGTCTGGAGTAAGGAATGAAAACAATGTAGGCGGGGTAAGTGTGGAAGCAGCAACACCACAAATATTTAGAGTTGGTTGTTCACCTCCAAACTGTATTTCAACAGCATGATGTTGTTTTAAGAAATCTTTTCCAAGTATCACATCCTCACATAAGTTTGGAAGAACGAGTAGGCAGACTTTCTTGTAATGCCTGTTTGATAAAGAAATATCTTCTATACAACAGCCAGTAATCGAAGATGTGGACGAGTCCGCCATCTTTACTGTACCAGTTGAAGGGAAGACAGTTAAGTTTTGGTTTCTGACTAATTTTTCGCCAATATAGCTATATACACTTCCAGTATCTATCAAACCATTAAATTGTTTGTCTTTTATTAGAACTGATATCACCGTTTTATCAGGCCTATGACAAATCTGCTTAGTACCAGTAGTGGCTAGATATCCAAGATTATTAGTACTAGTAGATACGGCCGCATCAAACATCGCAGCTGTTGTTGACGACGAGGAAAATTTTGCGCTCTGACAAACTTTAGCAAAATGGCCTCGTTTTCCACACTTACTACAGGTTACCTCGCGAGCTGGACAGTTTATCCGTGAATGTCGATTGTTGCCACAGAAGAAACATTTCTGATTTGAAACAGGAGTGCTCATGTTTGTTGTAGACTTCGGTCGCGTTGTGTTTGAACTGGAGTTAATCTGATTAGTACCGGTAGTAGCAGCTACTAAAGGTTCTGTACCGGTTGTCAATACTGCTACCGGTGTTTGATTCGGGTTCAGAGAATCACCTTGCTCGTATTGTGCACTGTTCTTCTGAGCATTGTCTAGGGTGCGCGCCTGATTATAGGCAGAATCGAGATCGAGCTTCTCATTTTCAAGTAACCGTTGGCGAATAGTAGGCGATGAAAGCCCAGCAATGAAAGCATCCCGCACAGATTCTTCTTTGTGCTGCTCAGCCGTCACGGCCCTATAATTGCAGTCTTTACTTAACGTTCGCAAGTTCTGAAGGAATTCATCGAGTGATTGGGATGATAGTTGTTTGTGGGTGTTTAGTTTGTGCCTCGCATAAACTTCATTCTTAGGTTTTACGAATATTTTCTCCAGTTTGTTGATTGCGGTTTCAAATGTTGTACATTCTGATACATACTCAAAGACAGAAGGTGTCAAATAGTTAATAAGCGTGTTCAGCTTGTTTGGTTGCAATAGCTCGACTGCCTGTATGAAGTTGTCGAAGGTGCGACGCCAATGTAGCCATTCTTTAGCCGCGTTTGGTGTATTTGGGTTTCCGTCAAACCTCTCTGGTTTTAGGAACTTCTCCATTGAATATCTTAATGCAGTTTTATAAGGCTTTATTCCATATTCAATTTTAGTTTATTAAATTGATGTAATAATACCGGTTACCTTTCTGTAGGTTATAATAAACTAAAAAAACAAAGACTGACTGATCAGATTACCGGTAGTAAACACCAGTAGCCTGAACCTAGGCCTAGCACATAATATCAATATATGACACAAGTCAAATAATTTAAATTGATAAAAAGTGTTGTAAAGTCAAGTGAAGTCATATAGCATCATGATAAATGACCATGATGTCTGTCACGGTTTTCTAATTATTGAAATGGCTTCCATCAATTTGTTTCACCCACTGCATCGTACCCATCTTGTGAAATTCCACCATAAGAGGCAGGCAAAGAATCGCAAGTTTTCTTTGTTTTAGCTTTTCCAAGGCTCGTCATTGTTAAAATTGATTTCTAATATTAAGGGGACCATTATCTGATATTCATGATTCTGTATATAAAACAAGATTTTTCACAATTTCTCAATTTTGACAATTTCCACGGTCAATTTTTTTATTATTTTGTCCAAAAAGTTTGAGTCTACTCTATATACAGTATAGCATCTCTATATATATATATATAGCTGCAAACTCAAAATATTATAAGTAAAAAATGTCAAACTGAAAAATGTTGTGTTTGGTTTGATAATTCTAAAGGTATACGGGTTTTCGATGTCGCTGAACAGGATGACACTAGTTATAAATATTTCTGGTATGTGCATGTGCAAATCCCATTTTGGTGCCATTCAAGTGCCCCAAAACGAAAACTACAAGTAGCACAAAATTATAAAGTGTTAAATTTTGAATTTGGTTAGAAATATCTATACTGGTTTTCAAAGTCGCTGATTACTACGATATAACTCGTAAAAAATCATTCGTGCTAACGCAACTATCATTTTTGCTGTTTGTCTGGTGGAACGGATAAATACGGATACTAGAAATATCCCAGGTATCGAAAGTATTAATTGCTATTGCTAAAGGTAAAATAGGAGTCCATAAGGGAAAAACATTTTCCGATATTGATATTGAATTAAGTGATGTTTTATCAGATGATGGTTATCAGATGACAGGTTATGCCTTTCTGACTAAAAATTCTGAAATTGACTTTCTCACATTGCGAAGTTCTATTTATCCTTCGCAGCTAATTAGTTAGCCATAGCCATTCCTGGCAAATCTGAAATACGAATAAGGCTAAATATTAGGCTGATTAAGCGAACAAGAGTTCGTGCTCTTCTATTTAATTTATAGAATTACTATTTATTGTATTTTAGGTGGTAGCAGCAGCGGGGGACTAATACCTCCAGGTAAATTATAAATATCACGCGTAATTATATCCGTAGCTGTTCCCATAGTTGGTAGGTGCTAAAATGCACAACGAGCAACAATGACCAACAGCGAGCAACAATGAGCAGCAATGAGCAATAACAAGCAATAATGAAGTACAAGAACGAGCAACAATGAGCAACAACGAACAACTACGAGCAACAATGAGCAGCAACAAGCAATAATAAAGTACAAGAACGAGCAACAATGAGCAACAACGAACAACAATGAGCAACAACGAACAACAATGAGCAACAATGAGCAACAACAAGCAATAATAAAGTACAAGAACGAGCAACAATGAGCAACGTAATGCAATGTAATGATATAATGAGTTAAGTGCCGTTATATAGTCCGTTGGAATATCGTTATATAGCCAGTAGGAAAGTCGTTATATAATGAGTAAATGCCGTTATATAGTCCGTTGGAATATCGTTATATAGCCAGTAGGAAAGTCGTTATATAATGAGTTAAGTGCCGTTATATAGTCCGTTGGAATATCGTTATATAGCCAGTAGGAAAGTCGTTTTATAATGAGTTACGTGCCGTTATATAGTCCGTTGAAATATCGTTATATAGCCAGTAGGAAAGTCGTTATATAATGAGTTAAGTGCCGTTATATAGCCCGTTGGAATATCGTTATATAGCCAGTAGGAAAGTCGTTATATAATGAGTTAAGTGCCGTTATATAGCCCGTTGGAATATCGTTATATAGCCAGTAGGAAAGTCGTTATATAATGAGTTAAGTGCCGTTATATAGTCCGTTGGAATATCGTTACATAGCCAGTAGGAAAGTCGTTATATAATGAGTTAAGTGCCGTTATATAGCCCGTTGGAATATCGTTATATAGCCAGTAGGAAAGTCGTTATATAATGAGTTAAGTGCCGTTATATAGCCCGTTGGAATATCGTTATATAGCCAGTAGGAAAGTCGTTATACAATGAGTTAAGTGCCGTTATATAGTCCGTTGGAATATCGTTACATAGCCAGTAGGAAAGTCGTTATATAATGAGTTAAGTGCTGTTATATAGTCCGTTGGAATATCGTTATATAGCCAGTAGGAAAGTCGTTATATAATGAGTTAAGTGCCGTTATATAGTCCGTTGGAATATCGTTATATAGCCAGTAGGAAAGTCGTTATATAATGAGTTAAGTGCCGTTATATAGCCCGTTGGAATATCGTTATATAGCCAGTAGGAAAGTCGTTATATAATCAGTTAAATGCCGTTATATAGTCCGTTGGAATATCTCTCTCTCTCTCTCTCTCTCTTAAAAAAAAAATTCACCGTATAATTTTTATCATCGCAATAATAAGATTGATTAAACCCAATACATTCGTACATTACTAGAACGCCATCAAGATGGCTTTAAACGAAACCTGTAATACACAGACTCCAAGAAACAGAAGGGATTGGAAGATGCAAACCAAGAATGACTTGCATCAACCAAAAAACTGCCCCCCCCCCCCCCCCCTCCCATCTAATGTAATAGGCCTACATATTCGCCTAGACAAACAAATCATAATCACAATTAGTGCGATGTGTGAAATGTGATCCTTATCCGTAACCTGGGAAACGGCTCCAAAGATCAGTTTATTCTGCATTGGAGCAACAAGCCTCCTATGAACGTTTGTGAAATGTTCCCTTAAGACTACCCAACAGCCGTTGGTACCCGGCTGGCACCCTGGGTTCAGTTTTCTGGTTTTGTTAGTTGCAAACTGTTGTAAACGTCCCAGATATACAAAACATACTCCTTTACATTACAATTGAGCTTAGCCTGAGTTGATGATAGTATTACAGTATAACGATAACAATAAGCCCTATAGATACATACGATATATAAATTGTGACGGGATCAAGGGATCCCGACCGGATTTGTCTATTACGCGTCACCGTGTTTACCTTTGGGTGATACCTAGGCTGAGGCCGTTGCAGTAAAACAATAAGAGTTAATTGATGTTTCTTAATACTCGGATAATGAATATATATGTGATAGCACAGTAAGAGTTACAGTTAGGCAGCATTGATATATGATGGATGGCTGTACCAGTAAATATATGTATTGGTGACGGTGACGGTATAGAATATCACCGGTCTGCACTGAACTGATGACTGAGTAACTGAACCGGTAATGTTATACATTGACAATATATTTGTAATCGTTTCTACACTATTGTGGCCTTTGTCCAGTGGATGCTTTCCCCCGCTCCTATTGGCTGATAACCCACTTCACGCCTCTCACCTCTTTGGGAGTGCCTCCCCCTCTGTTGGCCCCTGTTGGTTATTTTTCCCCCCCGAGGTGGTTTGACCTCTAACCTCCATTTGTGTGGCTTTGGGGTTCGTGTTATCCCCGTTATTGGTTGTGGTACGAGATTGGTTTTTACCAATCTCGTACCTCCGACATATTACTGAAAAGATGCCACTTCCCATTTTATGAGGGTAATGCAGCGGAACTGAATCCGCTTACACTCCCCCCATGCTATCTTCCCGGTGAGAAGATAGCATCACCCATAAGTACGCTTCAATTCCGCTGGAACCCGATCTACTATCGGGTGTGGGGTGGAGTTCGTTTCTTGGAGTCGGCTTTCCAGGCCGCTCCCTCTGGGGATGATGTCACTACCCCCTCTTGGTGCAACCCCAACCTGTGTTGCACCAAGACATCTGGTGTCTCGGTTCGAGACAATTGTGGACTCATCTCACACAATTTTATATCTCCACTCTACCCAGCACTGACTCTGACTTCTCTAGTTCCACTCTAACTCCACTCCACTTTCGGACCTCTTTGTCCCTCACTCTGCCTCTTACTCCTCACCCCCCCACATTTGAATCGCACCCGTATTCTCTCCACACGCGTCAACACCACCTCTCACTGTCTCCCCTGCGTTCCTGTACTCAACCCCTACTCGTTCCGCTCCACTCACTCCTGACGAACCTCACCCTCCCCTTTTGCGCCGTCGCACTCAAGAAGTGTGAGTCGTCTAGTGTCTCGTCCTGTCATAGTCAATTGGTCCCCAGTCCCAGTAGCTAGTTGGAAAAGGTTACATGACTATACTACTTACTTTGATTATATTGGATATTGATTATATGATTATATTCTATTGATTACTACATACGTACATACTAATTGCACTTTTATTAAATTTGCACTTAGAAGTTCGTATTACTTCGCATGTGGTGCCTTCCAGGCATCCCCACATCTCCCCCTCCAAGTTCTAGTTCGCTCCTCCTGCCTTTGGGAACCATCTCAGTTCCTTCCTTCTGTCGCCGTCCTGTCTCGGTCGCTTCCTGGTTGCCTGGCTCCCTTGCTCTTGTCCTCCTTAAGGTTCCTCATCCTTGCCATTACTTCCCTACTGATTCCCGTGGTCGATTCCTTAGCTCCCGATATTGCTTCGCAGGTGGCCCCTCCGAATGCCCCTGCTGCTTTCCCCACCGGAACTCCTGGGCCTTCATTCGCTGCAGCGTCATGACGCCGACATCGGCCCACTCCTCGAAGATCTTAAACTTCTCCTCGTCGTCCATCCAGTTGCACTGGTGTCCGTAGTGCCCCCGGAAGTTGCACTTAGAACACTGGTTGTGCAACCGTGGAAACGCCCCCATCCTGTGACTCGACTCGCGACAGTAGAGGCAGCTCGTCCCCTTCTGGAATCGATACAAGCAGCTCCTTTCCTGGTGAGTAAGCCTCCCGCAGTAATCGCAGCCGAGTACCAACGCGTCCCGCCCCAAGTCGTCCTTTGCCCCAAGCGACCTCCTCGGTCTATGGAGCCGCTGGTAAGCAAACTTCTGGACGTTAACGTCTCTGTCCATATCTATGTCCTCGTCTCGCCTCGGCATCGTCTCTCCGAACACTACCCGTGGTGCCGTTCCCAGTTGCTCACCTAGCCTGGTGGTGCTCCCCGCAAAATCAATCGCCGGCTCCTCATGCACCCAGGCCCGCTTGCCGGGTTTGTCCCAGAAAGCCCTCGCCCCGCTGGCCGTCACCACTCTCCCGCCAACCCAGTCCCTGTCTGAGTGGCCAATCCTCTCAATGGGCGGTATCTCCCCAAACTCGTCGTCATCCTCATCCTCCGCTGGGAGTAGATCCAAACTGCCCGCTGGCATGGGCATCGCTTGCAATCCCGATGTCGACTGTTTCGGCGATCCTTCCGTCCATCCCAACTCCTGCCCCAGAGACTCGCCCGAGCTCCATGATGCCCACTGCAAATCGTCCAAGGCCTGGGCCTCGAACCCATAGCCCTCTCCTCTAGCTTCCGCCTCTCTTTCGTCTGCCTCCCTCTTTTCTTATCTAGCGATTTCTTCCAATCGCTTCTCCTCTTGTCTATCCGCATCCAGCTTCTCCCACCTCTGATATGGTGTATCCACCTCCCTGTCTACTAGATATCGGCAATTGTAGTATACCGACTCGCCCTTCAGCCCCAGATGGTCTGCCAGACCCTCGAAGGCCACTTTGAAGGCTCTTCTGTAGTTCAGGGGTGATCCCGACAGCAGAAACGCCATTGGCTCTCTTCCGATAACAACGGCCATGAATAGGTTTAGTAAACCTATCATTATCCAATCCTCCTGCAGAATATATCGCTTCTGATATATCTTTATCGCTCCTCTCCGGAATTGATACACCTCCTGTTTCCACGGCCTCGCTCCCCACTTCAGCGAGTTCGCCAACTCCGCTCCGTACTCCTCCCTGAATTTACCCCAGTCCATCGGCTTGTGGCAGACGAGCCCCATTAGCTGGACCATCACCACCGCTCCACAATGTCCTGTGTTCTCTACTAGTCCCAACCCGACTGGCCCTGTCATAGCCATGTAGACCGTTTGCATGTCCAGGAGGTTGGGGGTCTCCGGACTGATGATCCTCTCCGCATCGCCGCGGATCGCCGATCCCACCTTCATCGTCGACTTCTCTCTTACTACATTCTCCACTGCCCTTGGCAACCGGTTCAACTTCAGCCAGCTCTTCTTCCCATACGTTCCCAGATCGAACAGGAATATGTCCCCATTTGGCGCAGCCAAATGCAGAAGTATGGTTCTGGCCGACCCCGCCGACCCTCTCCTCGAACCCTCATCGTCTTCCACGGTCCTTTCGTCATCTAGGACCATGTATCCTCCCCTGCTGACGGACTCTACGAACCTCTTCCAGTCCTTTCTCGGTGGCTCCTTGGATACTTCAGTATCCCAAACTTCGCCTCGTCTCCCTTTACCACGTAGTGGAAATGCTCGAAGATCGTGTTGTCTAGCGACGGCGTCCCGTAGGTCCCGACCAGCCGCCTCTCGTGCACCTCCCTGAAATGGTCCTGCAGAACTCGCGCCTTGTGACCCTTCTCTAACCCCTCGTAGTATCCCCTCGTCTTCTCCTCCGGATGCCTCTCGGTGAAATCTACTAGTATCTCCTTTCCACCCATTTCTGCCTTTCTCTTTCTGACAAGTCTCTCCGCCATTTCGAACGCTTCCGATCGCCTACCTACCAAGGCTCAATATAGGTGAGTGATGTAGTTAGGATGGTCTGTGGCCTATCTCCCTCAGAACGCTAGGTTTTATTGCTGAATTTGCCTATTTACCCCTTAAAGTACTAAATTTCCCTAAATTCCCTAAATCTGTCAGTTACTTAAATTATGTTCTAGAATATTTTGCCTACTGTTGCTATAATTTGTCGAATCTGATTTTTAATATTAATTTTAATTCTATTACTGTGCTATCAATACTTATGATGGATTATTTATTTTAAATAACCCCTATGGTTTGTATACAGGATAGACTAGCTATTCCTTACTATGCTAGTCTGCACCAGGTAACCTCCTGGCCCTGTATCAAACATTCTGACCTACTCTACGGGCTGTGCAGTACAGTAGTATGTCCCGTGCGGCCTACACAGTCTGTCCTGCTGTACCCACATGCCCCCCACTCACTTCTTACTACTAACCCTTCTAACTCTCTAACTCTACTAATTCCCTAACTCTTACTAACTCTCTAACTAACGGTACTACTTACCTTCTTACTCTCTAACTAACTCCTCTAACGGTACTACGTACCCTCTTACTACTAACTAACTCCACCAACAGTACTACATACCCTCTTACTCTCTAACTAACTCCTCTAACGGTGCTACGTACCCTCTTACTCTCTAACTAACTCCTCTAACGGTACTACGTACGCTCTTATTACTAACTCTTACTAACGGTACTACGTACCCTCTTACTACTAACTCTTACTAACGGTACTACGTACCCTCTTACTACTAACTCTTACTAACGGTTTTTTTTTTTTTTTTTGGCTGCTTAGTGCTTTTTTTATTTTTATTGACAAACTTGACAAATATATAAAAAGACACATAAAAGTTATAAAAAATAAGAAAAACCTCACCCACCACCAGGCTACTGTACAATGTTGCTTGGCTTAGCGGGAATTTCAAAATTAGTTTATTCTTGTATCAGCATTTGCCAACCGGATGGAGGCTTGGGCGATGTCCTGATATGTGCCTGCATAGGCAAGGCGAAACTGAGTTGCCGTCGCACCCAGTTCACACATTCGCTATATGGCGTCTCGCGACGTTCCGCCAACTTGGAAGCGAGATGCTTCACAAACAGCGTTGTAGTGGGTGAGATACCCCCCAACGCTGAAAATATGAGGGGTGTAAACGTCGCGAGTTCGACCTCCCTGATCCGTTCCTGATATTTGTTCCGTTTCCGGTTCTCGTGGAATTGATGGGCGGCGTTGAGTTCCATAGCTGCGTTCGTTGGGGCGAGGGGATTGAAAACTGAAACGTCAATAAACGTCTTCTGGAATCGACGGTACTACACGTACCCTCTTACTACTAACTCTTACTAACTCTTACTAACGGTACTACACATACCCTCTTACTAATAACTCTTACTAACTCTTACTAACGGTACTACACGTACCCTCTTACTACAACTCTTACTAACTTTTACTAACGGTACTACACGTACCCTCTTACTACTAACTCTTACTAACTTCTATCTGCCTACTTACTTACTACTACGTAGTATGTACTATTGCTTTCCTTTCTCTCACTTTCTTTCTATTATTTATTATTTTTATTATTATTTATATTTTTTGCGGGAAGGGCGTCTCGCCCTCAATCCCACCCCCCTCAGTCCAACACTTGGACGACTAAACTCTATGGTGCCCCTTCTAGCAGGCAACATTTACCTACAGCCCTCCTGTAGGTCTTCCTATCTTTTGCTCCTATATCCGTTATTGGGTGTAATACGAGATTGGTTGTTACCAATCTCGTATCTCCAATATTGCTGAAAAGGGCGCCACTGTCCTAACTTATGAGGGTAATGAGGCTGAATTGAATCCGCTCACACTCCCCCTCATGCTATCTTCCCGGTGAGAAGATAGCATCACCTATGAGTGCGCTTCAATTCCGCTGGAACCCGATCTACTATCGGGTGTGGGGTGGAGTTCATTTACTTGGAGTCGGCTTTCCAGGCCGCTCCCTCTGGGTATGATGTTACTACCCCCTCTTGGTGCAACCCCAACCTATGTTGCACCAAGACATCTGGCGTCTCGGTTCGAGACAATTGTGGAATCCTCACACAATTTTAAAAACTCTCTCACCCTGAACTCTGACTTCTCACTAACTCCACTTCGGCTCTATCTTACTCTCTCTAACTTCACTCTGCTCCCCCCCCCCCCCCCCCCCACATTCGAATTGCACTCCACTTTCTCTCGCGCCAACACCTCCTCTCACTATCTCCCTGTGCTCCTCTACTCTCTGCCACTCCCAAAGGTGCTAAATCTCTTATGCAACCATACTCTGCTATTATTATTCTTACTTACTACTTACTTGCTACTTACTACTTACTTCTTCACTCTACTAACTCTGCGAACTTTACTAACTATGGAGGGGGGTAACGGCCCCCTCCATATTTCCGTGTCGCACGACCTGTTCTCGTCCAGGGGGTTCGATGTTCTTATTCCTGTTTGAGTGTATTGTTGATATTGTAATGGGGGAATGTCACCCTGTCCCCCACCCCCCCCCCCCCCCCCCCCCCCACCGGTATGTTTGGTACTGGGGTTGATGTTAATATTTTGGGGCCCATACACCTATCTGCAATAACTCTCCCCTCCCCTGGATATATGTTATGTCCCTGCATATTATAGTCATGCTGCTGTGCTGGTACCGATATTGGCCTATCCACTTCTTGCCTGCCTACCGGTATATACGCCGCGACTTCCGGATCTAATCCCGTCATTCGCGCTACCCTATCGCCTACACTATCTCTCCCAGCATGGCCTATAGTATGTGCAGTAAGGCCTACAGTATGTTCTGCAGTCTGCATGTGCCCTTCCAGACCGAAGTTTAACCTTCTCGAATAATTCAAGAAGTCCTCCCCGCGACTACCTTACTCTCGATCAGCAGCTATATCCTGTCGGGAAGTTTCTCTTCGATCCCCTCTCCTGTTCTCTTCCTCGTATCAGTACGTCCTGTACCCTTCTCTTAGTGTGCGGTGCGTCTCTCCGGGGCGACGGCAATCTCCCAGAGTTCGACCCCACTGACTCCCTAAATCCATCTCTACTACCGACGGCTCGCTATCCGTCCTCGCTCTCCGGTTGCTCGTAGCAATGATTCTTCTATTCTCTTCACTTCCTCCCAGTTAAACTCTACTATTCTTCTTCTCTCTTCCGACTGACGTCTTCTCGCTCGCCCACTCTCGGCGCTAACATCTGACTGTACTCTGTCCGGCTGGACCCTCATGGGTATACTCATCATCCCCCTACTATTCTCCATCGTCGGGTGCCGCGGTTCACCTAACTTGCCCCGCGCATTATCCGCCGACGCTTGTGGGGCATTCTCTGCCCCCCCCCCCCTCTCTCGCCACTAATCTCT
>JAUCBJ010001627.1:0-39150 GCA_032718475.1 Nemertoderma westbladi
CGATGGTAGCAAGACGGAAGAATATCTACAGTTCCAGCGTATGTACAGCAATAAGATCTTGACAAAAAATATCACACAGGTGGAGTGCCTTAAATATCTACAAGTCTATACAGGGGGGCCAGCTTACGATATCGTGACGCAATACCAAGGTATTGAAGGAGGATTCACGACTGCATGGAGAGCCCTGGACAGGGAATTTGGCCATCCTGCGAAGATTATCTGACAAACCTTAAGGGGAATAACATCAGGCGGACCCGCAGATACCCCCATTAGCATCAAGACATTCGCTAACAAAGTAGAGAAAGCGCTAATAGTATTAAAGACTCTAGATGCACCTTACAAACTCAATGCATCAAACAACATCACCACGATAGCGCAGGCACTACCGATCTGGCTGAGAAACAAATGGAGAAAGATCGCTTTCTCCACTCGAGAAAAGAAAGGTGCAGAGCCAGGTGGAGGAGATGTCGAACTTCCTTAACTACGAGGCGGAATTAATAACAGATCCAGTCTATAGTGAGGACAGTCTAGGTAAGGCACCAAAACGGAATACAGCCGACCTAAACCGGAACATAGTCCGGCGGATGCATTTCCGAAAGTGAGACAGTCGCTACACATGCGGCCACACAGGGGACTTCTAGTCCACAGAGAGCTGGGAGTAGAGCCACACCGTGGCAGGGACAGAGGCAAAGTAACAACACAAACAAATACAAACCCAATACCCCCAGTAGGCCGAGTCCAAGTAACCAAAACTACTAAACCGCTAGATATGAATCTAAGCGCAATACGTGAAGCGCTATATAAGGAATGCTACAATCCCGAATACAAATGTCAATTGCATAGAGATGGGACCCATAAGACCATAGACTGTAAGCATTGGCAGGCGTTACTCAAACAAGATCGGATAGCCTACACTGGTAAGAATGGACTATGTCATCGATGCGTGGTAGGAGGACACTGGAACGATCTCGATCCACGTGACCACGATCTCAAGCAAAGACGATGTCATGAAGATGAGGAGGGGACGATGCGAGATTGCAGCGATAACCCCAGGGTGCGACTATGGGGCTACCATCGAAGCCATTCAGATAATAGAGTCGATCAACATTAACGGCAGGCGACCTATGAAGATCGAGATCGAGCAGTACCGGTACCTGGACGACATCGACTTCTCCGTACCAGAACTGGACGTCCCAAAAGTGTCTCTCATAGTCGGCATGGACTGTCCGACGGCCCATGAGAGACTACAGACCATTTTCGGCGATGGCAGGGAGCGAGACCCGGTGGCCATTCTCACGCCATTCGGATGGACGCTCAGTGGCCCAATAAAGACGAGGATCCCATTTAGCATGTCCGAAACATCTGGATGCATGCTGTCTGGTACTGTTGAGGACATAGAGGAGAAACCAAAGACGGGCGATGGGGAGGTCCCACATGATAAGCAGCCCGAGCAGAAACCAAAGATGGGCGATGGGGCTAATTTATATATGCACTACTTGTGGGCACTGAGGGCGCCACGTGAGGAGTTGATGGGGGGGGGGGGGGAGGTATGTACGCATACCATAATAGAAGGGTACGGGCATGCCGGCGTGCATGATACATAGGTGTAGGTAGTTAATTACGTACGTCGGATGGGTACAAAACGTACCAACGTACCTAATTTATATATGCACTATTGTGGGCACGGAGGGCGCCACGTAAGGAGTTGAGGGGGGGGGGGGTATGTACGCATACCGTAATAGAAGGGTATGGGTGTGCCGGCATGCATGATACATAGGTGTAGGTAGTTAATTACGTACATTGGATGGGTACAAAATGTACCAACGTACCTAATTTACATATGCACTATTGTGGGCACTGATGGCGCCACGTGAGGAGTTGAGGGGGGGTATGCACGCATACCTTAGTAGAGGGGTACATAGTACTGTAAACTTGTGGGCACTGAGGGCACCAAGTAAGGAGTTGAGGGGGGGGGTATGTACGCATACCATAATAGAATGGTACGGGCGTGCCGGCGTGCATGATACATAGGTGTAGCTAGTTAATTACGTACGTCGGATGGGTACAAAATGTACCAACATACCTAATTTACATACGCACTATTGTGGGCACTTAGGGTGCCATGTAAGGAGTTGAGGGGGGGGGGGGTATGTACGCATACCATAATAGAAGGGTATGGGTGTGCCGGCATGCATGATACATAGGTGTAGGTAGTTAATTACGTACATTGGATGGGTACAAAATGTACCAACGTACCTAATTTACATATGCACTATTGTGGGCACTGATGGCGCCACGTGAGGAGTTGAGGGGGGGTATGCACGCATACCTTAGTAGAGGGGTACATAGTACCGTAAACTTGTGGGCACAGAGGGCACCACGTGAGGAGTTGAGGGGGATATGTAGGCGTGGTAGGATAGACTGTGTAGGCCGCATGAACTAGACTACTGTAGCGCATAATCCGTAGTTCAGAGTTAGAACATTGCTACAGAGCCAGAAGGATATCTGGTAGGAAGCTACTACAAGAGTAAGAAATTGTAGCTAGTCTTCTCTGTAGACAAGTAGTGATGAATTACTTACATAGTAATTGAGTAGTAGATATAGTAATAGCATGTCAGTTGAGGTTGGGGAGTAAACACTGCACTATAGAATCAGGGGTAAATTAGCACATAGAGGGGAACACTAGTATGAAACATAGTCTGAAGAAGATAGGAGGTAGGCCATCACTGATTTAAACTAATTAAGACCATACTTAGTTATCTCTTGCCCTACTGAGCCTTTCAAAGGCACCACCAGTCTGGTGAGAGAGGAGAATCGTGATGGCGGGGAAACTATGAAGGAGTTTATCGTATTCCGTGGAGAGGGGCGGATAGATATGGTCCCAGATGACGTGGAGACAGTAGAGGATGATGGTGGGATAAGAAAGGGGTCAGGAGGGTCGAGTAGAACTATATTGCTGCATTTAGCGGCCATGAATGGAGATATTTTTCTGATTGACCTAGCGACCTATGGTAAGAAGACCGGGCCAAAGTTGAACCGCCTACCGGATGCGATGCAGAAGCTGGTAAGGTCAAAGACTATGATGGAGATTGGATCGGCGATACGTGGCAACGCGGAGAGTGTTGCCGTTATCCCAACACCAGGGGGGAAAAACGCCGATGCTGGAGACGTGACTTTACAGACCACCGAGCCCCGGCCAGTCACCGGATATTGATTGTGGAGAAGGAATGATTTCTGAGATGCAGGTTGCGGTTGAGAAAAAGCTGCATTAGTTGGATATACTCTTTAATGTAACTGAACTCTGTTGAACCTGATTGAGAATAATTTTGGGCTTCCCCAAATCAATATACACCAAATATTCACAATAATTATACACGACAATATAAATCCCTACAGTATATTATTTAATTACCCACTGTTCGCTCAGATTTTAGCCTAACTAATGTTCCCCAGATTTTCCCTCGGTCCTAGTCTTGATGCCGTAGTGTCGGTGTCGGTCGACCCTGTCGCGTGTCCGTTCCACCCCTCCCGAACCCCGAAGGGAACGATCATCGAGAACCAGCACGGCTTGGCTAAGGGTCGGTCCAGTCGGTAGACTCTGTCGCGTATCCGTACCACCCCTCTCGAACCCCGAAGGGATCGGTCATCGAGAACCAGTACGGCTTGGCTAGGAGTCTGTCGTGTCGGTGGACCCGTTCGCGTGTCCGTCCAACCCCTCACGAACCCCGAAGGGTTCAATCATCGAGAACCAGTACGGCTTGGCTAGAGGTCCGTCGGTTCATCGCAGAAACCCAACCACCTAGGCTTTCCGAGTCCCTTTCAGGCTCGTAGTCGCTTCGGCAGCCGAGAAACTGCTCCGAACAGTCGGTAGGCCAGTAGAGTCTAGTCCTTTGTCTTTCGACCCCGTCGCGTGTCCGTCCCACCCCTCACGAACCCCGAAGGGAACGATCATCGAGAACCAGTACGGCTTGGCTAAGGGGTCTGTCGTCGGTTCCCGTCGCAAATCCCTGGTGCAAGCAGCTGGCGTTCCGATGTCCTTTTCAGGCTCGTAGTAACTGCTGTTGACCAGAGACCGCTAAGGGCAGTCCTCGTCAAACCCTTCCTCTGTAAGTCGGTAGACCCTTTCGCGTGTCCGTCCCACCCCTCACGAACTCCGAAGGGAACGATCATCGAGAACCAGTACAGCTTGGCTAGGGGTCTGTCGTGTCGTTTCCCGTCGCAAGTCCCTGACACAAGCAGCTGGCGTTCCGATGTCCTTTTCAGGCTCATAATAACTGCTGTTGGCCAGGGACCGCTAAGGGCAGTCCTTGTCCTTTAGGCCTGGCGCGTTACCAAATCCACCTCTACAGGCAGCAGGAAGTTGGCCAGGGCCTAATAGTAATCAGGCTAACCTGAATACTGCTTGAATTTTCCATCCCCCTTGGCCCTTATAAACATGAAATTAGTCCCGTACCCTGTAAGTCGCCCCAAAGTTCGCCCATAAATCGCCCCCAGTTTATAGAATGTGCCCAAAACCCATGGTCCCGCACCCACCCAGTAGTAATATCGGAATAATCATTTTAAATTAATACAAAAAAATATTCAACTCGCGTTATGGAAAGTTGAAATACCGCGAACAGTCCCCCCCAATGACCTTCGTGAAGTCTGTCGGTAGATTGAGTTTGCGTAGGTCATTCCCAATATAAAAAACCCAAATTTAATATTGCATAGTTTTAATTAATTTGGCCTAGAGTTTATATATATATGTATAAAAATAAATGTTCGATAAATGTTCCTGGAATATCCCGATCCACTATTTCTTTCTCTGATACGCCTTTCGCCTCTTCGCCCGTCGGCTCTCATCGATCGCTATAGATGGTAGAGGAGCGTCAACATCCATCGTGAGCAACGCTTCGGCTTGTCTCCTGGCGGCTCTTCCTTTCGATGGCAGTGGGATCATATCGGATCGTTGTTCCAACTCGGAGTTGCGAGCCTCGAGGAACCACTCTCCGTCACCGAACTCCTCTTTATACGAGTATAAGCGTCTAATGACTTCGAATGGGCCGAATAATCCAGCGCTCAGCAACAAATCCACGTAATGGAAAGGCAGCGTGGCCGACGTGTGGAGGCGTTCCGGGAAGGAGAAGTACCCGCACGCCATCTCCTGCGCGATATTCCGAGCGTTTCTCCGAACCTTGGTCTTTATGTGGCTGTTTGCGTATGTTTCAAACATGACCATATTTCCCATAGTGGTAACGTCTTTGGTAGGACATTTGATATAGCAGCGGGGGCTAGAGGAATGTCCACGGAAACCGCACGTGGTGCAGAGGTTATATAGGATCGGACAGACGGAAACGTCGTGGCCCGATGTCGCGCAGTATGGGCAATAGAGTATCCCGAGGAGCTGGAGGCACGAATTGGTAACCCGATTCCTTCTACCGCGTGGGCACTGCTCCGAACCACAGTCGCCGCACACCTCCAACTGCATCTCTCGACTGGGAAATATCGGAATCGGGACGCCGACGTAATACTCGAGTCGCCGGTCGCTCTTCTGAATATTCGCGGTGGTCGGTAGCCCGCGGAAGGCTGAGCTTTTGCGTAGTAGGTCCTCGCTATGATAACCTTCTTTGTGTCCCGTCGGTCTCAACTCGGACGACCGTTTCTGGCGGTGGATCCATTCGGTTTGCTCGGCGTACCAACGGGTTAGTCGCATAGGATCCTGAGGAACGGAGGGTGTAGTAGCCACCGCTGGTCGGCGAAGAGGTGCCGGGGTTTTCGACGGAGGGATTCCGAGGAGATCGTCGGGAGTCGGCGCAGCGCTGGGGCCCTTCTCGACCAATATCGCTGAGCGGGTACGTTGATTGCTGGTACTCAGAATCTCCGACGACCAGTCTTCGCCACCCGGGAAAGGATACGGGGATAACCTTTGGCACGTATCGCCGAAGTCGTTTAACGCGAAGGTAGTAACCAACTCCCTCGCAGGGCTACCGAAGCCGAGTGGTGAGGAAACGCCCGCTTCCGTCGTTGGTTCGGCGGAGGCAACCCGTTTGGCTGCCGGTTGGTAAGCGGCCTCCGGCTCGAGTTGTCGCTTCGGGGTGGAGAGAAGAACACCCTCATTTAGCCATATTTCTTCCCCTTCCGACGAAATCAGAGGCTCCTCCGCACCGAGAAGATCGGTAATCGTAGGGATGTCGTAAGGTCCGCTCTCGTCCCAGGAATCGATAACGGCGAGCGTTTTCGTCTCTCCCGGTGTGATGTTCTCAACCGCTTTGAACGCGTGGTTTATAACCTCGTTCCAGTCGTAGTCGACGAAGGAAAGAGGAACCGCCGTAATGAGGTTATCTAGAGTTTTACAGATAAATTTAGCGACGGTATAGCACTCCATAACGACGTAGACGTAGTTCCGTCGATCGGGATTCTCCCACCTTTGGTGTATCGTCCACTTCCGGTCAACGTCCTTCCATCGACCCTCTCGCTCGCTCTTTATTTCTAATCCCGGGTATCCACCATATATTTTATTATAGTCCCGGAATTTCTGGGGTTTGAAGTCGATGCCGCCGTTTAGCACAGCGAGGTAGCCGATCCCGGATTTCGTCGGTCTCACCTCTCGGAATCCTCGCATTAACTCGGCGAATCGTAACCAGGCTAGTAGCGTTTGAGTGTCGACGCAATGGCTAAGGGCGTTGAGGTCGTCTCGTCGGTTTCTTCCTGAAGGAGTGTTCGTATAGTTGTTCCGAACGTCCGCCTTTATATCCGACCCGATTTTAATGACGTCGAAGTCGAAGAGGATCTTTTGGATTTCCGGAGGTAGCAACCAGATCGCTCCGGCTGCCTGCACTTCCTGTCTGGGCGTCGGAAATATTCGACACACCAATACCAAACCGTCCAGTGTTCCGAGGATGACGACCAAGGATCGACCGTATTCTTTCGCCCCGTACTTTTCTTGGTAGTCGTCGCGATTTTGGATGGTCGATATACGTTCCTCTCGAAGCGTCGCCGTACACTCCGACAGGTTTCCCCAGTGGGCGAGGTACGTACTCTTGTCGTCGACGAAACTTTGACATCTCGCCAACGTAATCGCTTTCGAGGTGGGCGTCGCGTTTCCCTCGTTGTCGTAGATCAAACATCGGGATCTGTAGACGCTTTGCCGGAACGTTTCCCAAAACGACGAATCGTCCCCTCCGGTTGCCTTTGCGTTCCGAGTTCTTTTCAGTCTCGTACTAGCATCGGCTAACCGGAGGGCTCGTAGATTCTTGGAATCCGGTCCCTCTCGCCCGGTGAATTTAACGACTCGCACGTTCTCATTTAGCAGGGTGCTCCAATTTGTATCAAAGTCAGGGGATCCGGGTTGCGAATATTCCAGTAGATCTATCGTGTTACGTAATTCGCCGATAATTTGGCGATTTGGGTCCATATTTACGATTATATCCGTTACAAATTAGATCAGTTAATTATAAGTCCAGAAAGTCTGAAACTATAGTGATTGCAGAATAATTCAGTTCAGTTTATTAAATAACATTGCTATATAGGCATCTATCATCTTATTGCTAATACATTCAGCATTTATAGTTACTATAACTATACATTAATATCCAACCAGTTTTATGACTTTTTATGTCCTTTCTTTTTTCCAATTCTTTTCTTTAGACTTTTTTATACCTTTTTTTGTCTTTTTTCATTTCTCATTATTATTTCATCACATTTCATTTATTTCAACACATTTCATCATTTAGTTCCACCATTTATTTCACATTTTGTTTATTTCCACATCATCATTGGGGTTATAGCCCCCCGGCTATCATCATTTGTTATAAGCGCAGCACCAGGGTGCGCATCATTACATTTTCATCATCATACGCGTCATCATTCAGGTTTATAGTAGAGTTGTCTGATCCTTTTCATCATTTCCAACTACATTCAATCATCTTCTTTGGTTAATCTTTGTCGTGGAAGGGGTGTTACGCGGCAATCTGGGATCTACAGCTGGGCTAGTTACACCGCCTACGCCCCAAACTGCACACGTAACGGACAATGAAGACGCTGGAAGTGAAGTCACGTGGATGCACCAGGGACCCACCAGAATAACACTCCCAACAACATAAAGCTCAGTCGACGAAGTCATGTGGGATGGGGTTACGCAACATTCTGGGATCTACAGCTGGACTAGTTACACCGCCTACGCCCCAAAATCCACGCAACGGTCCCACCAGAATAACGCGACTGAGCAACATAAAACCCTCTATCGTCGAAGTCATGTGGATGCACCATGGACCCACCAGAATAACGGGATAGAGGGGGTGTTGCGCGGCAATCCGGGATCTACAGCTGGACTAGTTACACCGCGTACGCCCCGAACAGCGCACACAACGGACAACATAACATACTACAATGGATACAATGAATTCCACTTCAAATCTTTACCATTTCCAATAATCCAATATCGTAGGTCCCGATGACCAAAATCAGGGTAAACAATACATAAACGACCCTGCGTCAGTCGAAACATCTGCAGGGTGACGCTGGACTCCACATAACACACGAGGAAACACAAATACCATTGTGTGGTTACAGTTGGTTTAAAGGGGGGTCCATTTTCATTGTCGATAAATCACAGTTTAAAGAGTTTGTCAACATGATGAGAAGGGTTTAAACGCATTTGTAATTGTCACCAATGTCTGCAGCAGGATCCTGAGTAGGGAACTTATCACCTCTCGTAGAGTCACCACTGTCATTGCCTTCGAGAAGGCACAGCCTCTGGATAGGGCGTTGGTAGTGGCCCTTTTTATAATTGTCACCAATGTCTGCAGCAGGATCTTGAGTAGGGAACTTATCACCTCTCGTAGAGTCACCGCTGTCATTGCTTTCAAGAAGGCAGAGCCTCTGGATAGGGCGTTGGTAATGGCCCTTTGCCGTTCGTATCGTCACAGTCCTCGCAAGTCCGTCTTTACTCGGATGTATTGTCACAACTCGCGCCACAGGCCAGTGGACGCGGTCTTTAAGGTCTTCTTTTACTAGTACCATGTCGCCAACTTCGACATTCCTGTAGGTGTTGTTCCACTTCCTCCTGGTCCGGAGGGTTATGAGGTACTCCTGGGCCCAGATTCTCCACCAATGCACTGCCAACGCTTGGGCCTTCTTCCAGTTTATATGTCTCGCAATATCATTGGGATCCGGAAACATTGTCTCCGGGAGAACATGAGTTTTAGGTCTCCCCAGTAGGTGATTAGGAGTAAGGGGCTCCAGGTCTGTGGGGTCGTCGCGGATAGGGACAATGGGTCGGTTGTTCAGGGTAGCCGTGATCTCGCAGAATGTTGTGCGGAGGGTGTCATGGGTTACCCGGGTGTCTCCTAGAGCGATGCGCATGGATCGTTTCACTAGGTCGATCAGTTTCTCCCATACCCCGCTCGTATGGGGCGCTAAGGGGGTTTGGAAGTGCCACTGTATCTGGTGTTCCTTCCAGACTTGGGATGCGGTGTTATCGGTAAACCATCCCTCGATCGCCTCTCTAAGTTCTCTTTCTCCTCCCACAAAGTTTGTGCCATTATCGGAATACATGTGACGACATGTCCCATTGCTTGCCACGAACCGACGCAGAGCGTTGATGAATGCGTGTTGCGTAAGGTTCACCACAATGTCTAGGTAGATTGCCCTAGACCTAAGGCATGTAAATATGGCCCCCAGCATTTGATGTTGGATCGTCGTTCAATGACCGTAAACGGACCGAAACAGTCCACTCCGGTGACGTAGAATGGTGGGGAATCGGGCTGTAGACGGGTGGCTGGTAAGTCGGCCATCTTTTGTGTGAGTGGTGGCGCTAGATATCTTCTGCAGATAAAGCAACGTTTCAACACTTTCCGGATCAGTGGCTGGATGTGTGTGATCCAATATCTTTGTCTTATATTAGCTATAATCCAGTTTTGTCCTGCGTGATGGTTCTCCTCGTGACATTGTTGAATTAATAGCTTGGCTAGTGTTGAAGTTCCGGGCAGAAGCGCCGGGTATTTAACCTCATATTCGACCGGGGCGTTTGCCATCCGGGTATTCAGTCGGATCAGTCCGTCCTCTCCCATCATTGGTCTCAGTTGGTAGACTGGGCTATCCGGTTTCAAGGTCTTGCCCACACTGAGTTGTTCCCACTCATCGGGGAAACTTTCTCTCTGGACATATCCAACGATACACTTCTCTGCGATAATGAGTTCTTGTATACTCCGTTGAACTATCGGCTTGTTGTCTTTCCACCTTAGGAAGTTGTGAAGGGTTATAATGTGGTGGATGAGCCGTCTCATTGATGAGGTTCGCTCGATCAACAGATATAAAGACGCCGCTGGTTGAATGATCGTCGCAACGTTATAGTGCCTGCCCGAGTCCTTTGCAGGCTCAGTCAGACAACTATAAATTTCCACTGCGTTGCTTCTATGGATTTTACGGATCTCTTTATCGTCCTCGGAGTATTTTCCGCTATCGAGTTCGGGGTCGAATCGGGTACTCCATGTTAATTGTGGCTGTTGTAGGAATTCCGGGCCTGTAAGCCAGAGTTTACTTTTACCGAGTTGTTTTGGGGTGGCGCCTCGGCTTGATAAGTCCGCTGGGTTTTCTTTCCCGTTCACATGGTGCCACTGTTCTCGGCCGGTACACTGTTTAATCTCTGTGGCTCGGTTCGCAACAAACGTAGTGTGACGCCGTGATGGAGAGTGGAGATAATAGAGAACTATACTCGAATCGACCCAGAAGTGTTGAGACTCGATGGGGATTCGTAGGTTCCGCATGACCATGCGATTCTGTCTTACTGCCCAAACTGCAGCCTGTAGCTCGAGTCTTGGAATCGTTGCTACGAATTCCCCGGATACTGTCTTGGCTTTAGAAAATAAGAAGCTCGTATCGCCGTTTCCATCGTTGCTGAGTCTTCGTAAGAAGGTGACTACGCCAATTCCGGTATTCGAAGCATCCGAGAAGGTATGGAGCTGGAAGATATCGGTGGGTAGTTTATCGAGGAAGAACGGTCGAGGTATCCGCATAAGATGTAGGTGTTCGAGCTGCTCCGTCCATCCTCTCCACCTGACGCTGAGGTGTAGGGGGAGTTCTTCGTCCCATCCCAGTCCTTCTATCCACATTTCCTTAATCAGGTTCATTCCGGCCAAGGTTACTGGAGATATAAAATTTAGTGGGTCGAAGATGGCGCTTTTTATCAACAAACATCCCCTTTTTGTCATAGGCTTGGGTAGGGGTTTATATTTGAAAATGAATTCGTCTGATTCTATGTCCCATTCAATCCCAAGTACACGGTGTTCCACATCCTCCGAATACATTTTGTTATTTTCCAGTCGGATGTCCTCCGGAAACTTTTCCATAAGTGTTTTGTCGTGGGATCTGAACTTCACGAGCGGAAAACCTCCTTTCTTTAGACATTCTACCATCCCCATTGCTAGCTGATATGCCTCGTCCACATTATCTGCGCCGGCGCATCCATCGTCCACGTAAAAGCATCGTCGGATGGTTTCTATGACGGTTGGAGGGAACTCGTTTTCGCACATAGTTGCCGTCCTCTTCAGCATGTCACTGCATGCTACCAGCGAGTCCTTAGCACCGAAGATCCTGACGACCATACGCATTATGTCTACGTCCTTTATCGTAAGTTGACTAATCTCCTGTTGAGTTAGCGTTTTATCCGTACATAGGATACGTAGACAGTCTGAGTCTCTTGGTAGCGTACGAACTTGATGAAACATGGCCTTGATGTCGCAGGTGAATGCTACCCGGTTTTCCCTGAACCTGATCAGTACGCCGATGAGTGTACTATATATGTTGGGTCCCGTGTAAAGCTGACTGTTTAGGGATTCGCCCTGGTACATAGCGGCGGCATCATTTACCACTCGGATTTTCCCATCCTTCCGGGCTTCTACCACATAGTGGGTTGGGAGGTAATATGTTCTTTTACCACCTTGCAGTTCATTCCGTGGTACCATTTCTGCTAATCCATCGTCGAGATATCCTTGGATTACGGTATTATATTTCTCCTTTATCTCGGGTTGGTCATTCAGCCGGCGTAGAATCCCCTTAAGTCGCCTAAGTGCCATGCTGGCGTTGTTTGCCATTGGTTTGTTTGGGTCCTTCCATAACATAGGTGAACACCAGTGTCCGTCTTTGAACGTGGCCTGGTTGAGAACGTCCATACAATATTGATCCTCTTCGGACGGGTTTTCGTCCTTTTCAGCGAACTCCTGGGTCTCTAGATTAAAGTATTTTGTCATCTCTTGTTGGGTTTTCTCGTTCTCCAGAAACAAATCCTCGTCAAGGTCCGTAGCTGAGCAATAACCCACGGAGGTTGCATTCTCTTTAATCTGACATTTGGGATATGTGTCAGTAGTTTCTTTCTTAATGCCGCAGAGTGTCCATCCCATTATTGTTCGTTCAGCGTAAAATCCATCATCCTGTTTTATAGATCGGGCGATATCTCCGGTGGGGATGTGTAGTTCCGGTGTATCAAGTCCGATCAGTAGAGTGATGCGGTTTACGTCCAACTGCGGACACCTCAGATCTACATCGTCTCAGTCCAATTGTATGAGGGGGGCGTACTCGGCCGATTGTCGGAACCGCACTCGGAGGTCTGTATGTACCAAGGCGTTCTTGATGTTTAACTTAACCGTTTCGTAGCCCTTCATCACTCCTTCCATCTGGAGTTGCACCTCCCCGGACTCTACCTCTCTGTTATCGGTGATGGTTTGTATGGGCCGTTTACAAGGTTCATATTCTAGGCCGAGTTGCTCGAGGAAATCCCGGTCGATGATGGTTCCGTCAGACCCGTTATCAAGGAACGCGAGCGTCGTCAGGGATTTGCCAACTCCTTGAATCCTTACTGGGATTACCTTTGCGAAGACCATGTAGCGGCGATTTATAAGATTAATCGTGGCTGAAATATTTGTTACTTGTGGTGTATCGGTGGAGATTTTAAACGGGTTGGTTTCTCTCCGTTGGGTTGTCCGGGTTCCTTTGAAAACGTGGTTCGTTTCTCCCCTTCGCTTGGCTTCGATCCGAAAGGGGAGGGTAGTGAAATCGAAGTTCGCGGGGATGTGGAGGAGCGTGTGGTGACGTTGGTCGTTACAGACGGCACAGCACGATCTTTGGTCGCAATCCCGAACATAGTGACCTGTTCCAAGACACCGGAAGCATCCTCGGTGTTTCATTATCGCCTCGAAGCGTGGGACAAGTTCGGCGAACTGAAACTTCCTGCAGAATTCCACTTTATGTTTCTCTCCACAGAAGAGACAGAGGAGGGAGTTTGTGATGCCTTCCCTCTCGGGTGCCCAATTCGCAAGGTAACAACACGCCCATTCCTCGGCGGATGTCGGTTCCTCGTAGTCTTCGTCGTCGGAATCCTCGGCCATGGTGATGGCCATCGTACTCACCGGTGGGGGGCGGAATCTCGGTTTCGGAGGGGGTATCTTACTCCTGGAGTTGCTCTCTATTAAATCCAACTTGGCGAGACTCTGTTTTGAAAACATCGAGTCATTCATGGTGTAAAAGCTTTTGCGGATATACTCAGTCCCCCTCGCCCGCAAGGTACCGTTATAGGTGTTTTAACGGACATAAAAGTCATTCTTCGATATGTGTGCTTTGGTGGACATGGTAAGGCAAAAAACCCGCAATGCGTAAAATACCCTGGCACAGCTTAGCCTTGATGATTCAGATTACGACATCTAACAGCTGGTTGCTGACATGGAAACGGCCATTGGACACATGGTTTTTTGTTTAGCTTAACAGCCAATCAGAGCGATTTTTTCTGTCGATGTGGAGATATTTGGCCGATCGTGCTAGGAGTGTTCAGTCTTACTGTTTTTCTTGATACTATTGTGTTGTTTCTATCTAGGCCAGGAACACCAGCTCACCGGCTCTAGAGTCAATTCGTTTCAGACTTTGGAAGAAACATTAGTAGGCTTAAATTATAGAGCGTATAACTGTTATCTCAGTTCAGTCTTACATTATCGGTTTAACATACATTATTATACTGCTATTTACTGTTGTCATTGTTGTATCAGTTGGTTGAATATTATTTGGAGAACATCTATAAAGAACCCAAATTTCCCAATTTTCTTGATACACTACAGGTTAGAGAGACGGGTTACATATAGCGATTGCGACTTATATTATTGTGGTTTGTAGTGAATTTAATGCTATTTGGTAAGCACTACATGAGTCAGTTGCTGTTCTCTTTATATATGATAAAATTCATTGACGGTCGGCAAATTAGTGAGCAGTATTGTGTGTTACCGGTAGTGTGCATGATTGTGACTGATAACTAAGCATTTCCTAAAGAATGCGCCTCATACGTGAATCATAAGCCTTACCGACTTACCGTTGTGTTTAGTACAAGTCATATCTCTGTTTACCTAGATAGAGCGCCACGTCCTAAAGGAACTGTTAATATTTCCCGAAAGTGAATAATATTAGTCAGAAATTATTATTAACGATCAATCGAATAATACAGTAAGCTTACACTGCAATAATAATCTAAGCCCTCAGAATCCAGTCTCCCGGGTATATCCAGCGGGTGAATGGACGCGCACTAGGCTGGCTTCTGCTAATGTTGTGTTTATTGGTATTAAATATTTGTCAATTTCTAAAGTCTATTTATAAACCAAAAGACATATAAATTTTGGCAGGTTAAACTGCTAAAGGTCTTCAAAAGCGCGTACACATGGCTTCGGAGATATCATCCAGGAATGCCGACATTTCAAGGAAGCTAGGATCTCGATCTGGATGTCTGCGCCGGAGATCTACGCATTTATAAGCCCACTTACTTTGTAGCCATCCGGGGAACTTCCGGGCGATCTGTCGGAGGTTTAGAATGTTGTTCAACTGGTCCTCCTTATTTAAGGGTTTCAGAGTATAGTAGGCATCCTTCATAGAGTCGGAGAATTCCTGGATGTTCTGTGGGTCCCCTAGTGATCCCGCGTCCTGTATCAGTCTCTCTAGAGTTTTATTAATTATAGTTCCGGTATTTCCGTATCTTTTATCTAGAGTTTTCCATGCGTCATAGTATGCCTCATGAGAACCTCCCTCAAAACATGCAATAATTCTGCGTGGTTTGTCACCCAGGTATTGCGACAAATATACCAATTTCTGTGCGTCGGCTATGCCCGTTGATCCAATCTGCGCAAAGAACCGTTTCTTGAATCTGAGGTAATCGACGGGATCTCCTTCGAAGGTGCGGATCTCCATCTTAGGCATGGCAAGGCGGTTTTCCAACGCCTGGATAATACTGACGTCGTCTGAACTGGAGTGACTCGGAGGGTTATAGTTATTGGCACTCACTCCCATACTCGATGGATCAATGATAGGTGGAGTTTTAATGATGACGCGACTACGGATTTGTGGTGTGGATGTAAATGGGTTGTTGGATCGGGGAGTGGTGTCCCGTTCCGAGTCCCTTTCAGGCTCGTACTTGGGTACACTCGTTGTCGTGGGGTTGGATGGGAAACACGGTTCCTCATTTTTCAGCGTAACCGGTGGAGGATGGAACACCGGTGCTTGTGCCGATAACGTAGACTGTATGGTAGGCGGGATCTCGGGTTTCGGAAGTTTCGCCGCTGTTGGTGTAAATGACTTCTCTAATTCCGGTACCAGGATTGGTTCATATTCATGATCTATATCCCTTTCCCAGTCCTCATAGAGTTGAATATCTCATTCTATAAGTGCGGCTTCGTACTCCGCGAGTTTCGCGATATCCGCATTCTTTTTGTGTATGAGAATCGCTTGGGCCTCGGCGTGTTGTTTACGCATTTCTGCTTCCCATTTACGTTGTTCGATCTCTCGTTCGGCCTCTCGTCCACGTTGTGCGGCCTGCCGTTCGGCCTCTTGTTCGGCCTCTCGTTTTTGCATTTCGGCGGCTAATACATCTTGCTCGGTTTGCAGTTGAATATACTCATCTTCCATCTGAGCTTTGAGGGCTAATGCCTTCCGTTCTCGTAGCTGGTCTCGGAGTGGTTGACCCCCTTGAGAGCTGTGTGCTGAACCGGACACCGCGCTCCTAGCGCTGGAGTGCTGATTTCTAGAGGACCCCATTCTCTTTCGATATACTGCTGTCCTGGTGCTGGAGGTTCGCACTGATTCTGCGTCTGTTCTTTCAGCTCTCTTGTAGTACTGTTCTTCGTAGCCCCTCACGAGGCTAAGGGTCCTCCGGTGTTGTTTGCGGAATTCGTCTAGGCGTGCAACGTGTTCTTCCAATTTGGGATAATTTACCTGGTCGGTGGCGGGGATGAGTTCTTGGTACGCCTGTATCATTCTCTCATATCTTTGTAAGATACTTCGGATACTCTGAAGCTGAGTTTGTATCTCGTTGAGGGGGGTTTCGACTCCCTTGAGTTGTTTCTCTATACGTTGGTACGCTCGAGTGACTCCGCCTTTGAGAGCACCTAGTCGACGAGCCATGTTCTTGATGTTCGGTACCTCGTCGGTTTCCGAGTCTGTGTGGTGATCGATCTCGTCGGTATCGGATACGTTATTTGTCGTCATTGTAGCGCCTCGTCGATAGCTAGATATGCGATGTCATAAAACAGTTCCTCGTAGGTATTGTACTCAGCTTGGACCACCCGAACGGTAATCCTGAATCGTCCGACGTTCGTTCCTTGTACTTCAACCTCGACGTGCCAGATTCCTGGCTCAACTTGGATTATATTAATGGGTGTGATCGATACTTCCATTCCCTGTTAACAACTCTCCAAATATGTGATCTGCCGACTACGAGTTGGTTAGATCGAGTTTGTTGATTAATTAAACCACGACTTAGTCTTAACTCAAATACCAGAGTTTCCTCGTAGTGGGTGCTGGCAAGCACGTAGAGAGTTTTGAAGAGTATTGTAGGATTCTCAACTTCCACCAGTTGAAGTTGGCCGCGTTTTATTCTCAATTTTGACACCCTGTCAAAATTGACTGTAATTATTCTCAATTTTGTTGCCGTTATCCCAACACCAGGGGGGAAAAACGCCGATGCTGGAGACGTGACTTTACAGACCACCGAGCCCCGGCCAGTCACCGGATATTGATTGTGGAGAAGGAATGATTTCTGAGATGCAGGTTGCGGTTGAGAAAAAGCTGCATTAGTTGGATATACTCTTTAATGTAACTGAACTCTGTTGAACCTGATTGAGAATAATTTTGGGCTTCCCCAAATCAATATACACCAAATATTCACAATAATTATACACGACAATATAAATCCCTACAGTATATTATTTAATTACCCACTGTTCGCTCAGATTTTAGCCTAACTAATGTTCCCCAGATTTTCCCTCGGTCCTAGTCTTGATGCCGTAGTGTCGGTGTCGGTCGACCCTGTCGCGTGTCCGTTCCACCCCTCCCGAACCCCGAAGGGAACGATCATCGAGAACCAGCACGGCTTGGCTAAGGGTCGGTCCAGTCGGTAGACTCTGTCGCGTATCCGTACCACCCCTCTCGAACCCCGAAGGGATCGGTCATCGAGAACCAGTACGGCTTGGCTAGGAGTCTGTCGTGTCGGTGGACCCGTTCGCGTGTCCGTCCCACCCCTCACGAACCCCGAAGGGTTCGATCATCGAGAACCAGTACGGCTTGGCTAGGGGTCCGTCGGTTCATCGCAGAAACCCAACCACCTAGGCTTTCCGAGTCCCTTTCAGGCTCGTAGTCGCTTCGGCAGCCGAGAAACTGCTCCGAACAGTCGGTAGGCCAGTAGAGTCTAGTCCTTTGTCTTTCGACCCCGTCGCGTGTCCGTCCCACCCCTCACGAACCCCGAAGGGAATGATCATCGAGAACCAGTACGGCTTGGCTAAGGGGTCTGTCGTCGGTTCCCGTCGCAAATCCCTGGTGCAAGCAGCTGGCGTTCCGATGTCCTTTTCAGGCTCGTAGTAACTGCTGTTGACCAGAGACCGCTAAGGGCAGTCCTCGTCAAACCCTTCCTCTGTAAGTCGGTAGACCCTTTCGCGTGTCCGTCCCACCCCTCACGAACCCCGAAGGGAACGATCATCGAGAACCAGTACGGCTTGGCTAGGGGTCTGTCGTGTCGTTTCCCGTCGCAAGTCCCTGACACAAGCAGCTGGCGTTCCGATGTCCTTTTCAGGCTCGTAATAACTGCTGTTGGCCAGGGACCGCTAAGGGCAGTCCTTGTCCTTTAGGCCTGGCGCGTTACCAAATCCACCTCTACAGGCAGCAGGAAGTTGGCCAGGGCCTAATAGTAATCAGGCTAACCTGAATACTGCTTGAATTTTCCATCCCCCCCTGGCCCTTATAAACATGAAATTAGTCCCGTACCCTGTAAGTCGCCCCAAAGTTCGCCCATAAATCGCCCCCAGTTTATAGAATGTGCCCAAAACCCATGGTCCCGCACCCAGTAGTAATATCGGAATAATCATTTTAAATTAATACAAAAAATATTCAACTCGCGTTATGGAAAGTTGAAATACCGCGAACAGAGAGGATTATTGGACTGGGCACCCCGAATGAATAAATGTTAAAATGTTAATGTTAGATCTTCTGGACATGCAGGTAGTCTACATGGCTATGACGAAACCTGATGGAAGAGGATTGATGGATAACACGGGACAATATGGGGCCGTGGCGATGGGTCAGTTGATGGGACTCACGTGCCACAAGCCGATGGAGTGGAACAAGTTCCAAGAGGAATACGGTGAGGGACTTGCGGATTCACTCAAGTGGGGGGCGTGACGGGGAGAGACAAGTCATATCACCTCTGAAAGGGGGGGTTAAGACACATCGTGTAGACGAATATATAATATACGTACTATAGTCAAGTACAACATTTTTCCAATTAGCTACTGGGACTGGGGACTAATTGACTAGAACAGGAGGACGAGACATTAGACGGATCCCATTTCTCAAGTGTGGCCACACTAATGAGAATGTGGGAGCCCAACAGGAGCGTACGGAGAGTGAGATCAAAGGGGGTTGAGTATTGGGGAAGTATGGAAGGGGAGGTACGAGAGTTAAAGGGGGGGAAACTAAAGAGTGTGAGGCCTGAGTGTAGGGAGCGAGCGGAGAGGAGGATGAGTCCTAAGGGACTAGTGAGGGAGGAAGGGACAGCAAAGTCCGATAGGTACAATTGTGTGAGGAGTGACGGCGATCATCTAAAACAGAGACGCCAGATGCCTTGGTACAGCATAGCTCGCATATGTACCAAGGATGGGTAGTGAAAACAGACCCATGGGGGCTGGCCTGGAAAGCCGACCCCAAGAAAAAAAAATTCCACCCCACATCCAATAATATTAGATTGGATTCAAGCGGAATTGAAGCGCACTTAAGGTTGATGCTATCTTCTTACTGGGAAGATAGCATGGGGGGGGGGGGGGTTGTAAGCGGATTCAATTCCCTGCACTACCCACCCAAAATGGGACTAGTGGCATTTTACCAATATAGTTGGCGAGGTGACATTACCAATAATAATGTCACCTCACAACCAACTAAGGCGATACATGCCGCAAGCCACAGGGAGAGTTGAGAGGTCAAACCATCTCAGAGGGACAAACAGGCTAGCAAGGCTAGCACATGGGGATAGTGGCAACAGGGAGTGGCGAGGTGACAATTAATCAGGTTAAGCCAATGGTGGGTGGGAGAGCATATTGGGAGTGATTAGAGCGCATCTATTGGACACTCAGGCCACTCAGTAGTGTAGAGCTGATTTGTATGTGTTAATAATAATATAACCGTTGCAGTTATTGATTCTGATTCAGTTGGTTTTCCTATACAGTTGTGAGACCGGAACAGTTTTTAACCATCGTCGTCGTCACTACCGTGCTATTATATTCTGACTGTGCTATTATTACGTTCTGTGATTATAAAGACTGACAGTAAAAACTCAATTATTTGAACGGCCTTTGGCCTATTACATATCCAGACTACAGCTTTAGCAGCCTACGGACGCTGCGACGCATATAACTCACACACCGGTCGGGATTCATTACTGCCAACTCTGTTGGATCACGTTTCATTAAATGTCATCAAATGGGTTCAAACTTAGTTAGATACCAAAATTTCATTTTTATTTTTATTTTTTAAGGGGATTAGTGCCACAGGCACATGGCCAGAACCTACCATTTGGCGCAAGTGATGATTATTCTCAATTTTCGCGATGGCCAACTTTGATTTCTCCTACTGCATTAATATTGTGATCATTAGAACCGCAATGACCAATTTAGTGGGTGTAGACACCTTAAAAACAAACGTAGAGCGAATAGTTCTTGAGATATCGCAGAAAATGTGACACAAGCACAAGTCTACATTACCGCCTTGATGTGATAATGGACAAATACACTAAAAATGATATTTGAATTATCTCAAGGAATCAAGAATAGACACATCACAGAAATGATCGATATAGTGGGTGCAGACATCTTCAAAATAAGAGTAGAGTCATTAGTTCTTGAGTTATTTTATAAAATGTCAAGACTATGTCCACAATTTAATACTTGATATTGAGTTGACCCATTCCACACATTTTGTACAAAAACTATAGTGAATTAATCACTGCTCTTTAATTTTGAAGGTGTCTGTATACACATACTTAATATTTTCTGCATATCTCAAGAACTTTCACTCTTTTGATGGTGTCTACCCCCACTAAATCGGTCATTACTGTTCTAATGAGCATAATACAGTATTAATGCCGTAGGAGAACTAAAAGCTGTCCATCACCAAAATTGAGAATAAGGTATTGCCAATGGGTAGGTTCTGGTCATGTGCCTGTGGCACTTCTTCCCTTCGTCCCAAAATCAAAATTTTGGTATCTAACTAAGTTTGGACCCATTTGATGACGTTTGATGCATGCAGGAAGTTCTTTCTTGAGTCATTGATCTTTCATCAATGTGTTATATTGTTATAAATTTCATTATGGTGCATCGCGATGGCTCAAAATTTCACGCCTTATTTTTTTACCATTTGGCAACTTTTGTGCACTGGTAGAACAATGAAATCGTAAAAAAAGTAAAAAACGCACCGCCCTAGTGCGCAGGGCCTCTGGGGCCGCATCCGATTTTTACAACAATGTAGTTTACATGCTCAGTGAAAAAATATAAAAAAAATATTAGAATGAAATTCGACAATTAATTTTTATTACAACAGTACTGTACATGAAAAGGATAATATTTTGTAGCCTCGTAAGCTTACAAGAACAATGGTTAATTACAGTAGAACCACCTCAAAGTGTCTTGGCTTTATTTCACCAGTTACACCAAATTTATACTTCAACAACCTTATTTGTTTATTTATTCAACCAGAAAACATTACGCTACCCGTACAAACTACACAAACAAAGTACAGACCAAACGCTGGCAGACTACTATCAAGCCTAAATAAACTACAGTATATGCAGACTCCGAAATGGTTAGTTAGTATGCGTTCTAACTTGGTTGGTACCAACGGAATACTTTCCATGAAATTCCAAATATGTAACATAATATTAACTTCGTTGTGAAATAGCCAGAGCTATTTCTTTGAAAATTAAGATATGGTGGCTTGTGATTCTACAAATAATGTACAAATATTCTGTTGAGTACTTCATAGGTGACTGACATCCTGCTACAGTACCTGCTATAATACTGCACTATAAATTTCAAAGATCTATTGCATGGTAAATTTATTTAGCAAAAACCTATGAAACCTAAGGTTTTCTTTAAAAAACCTACGAAAAAATCCTAATCCTATTTGAATCGTAAATTATTTCCTTTTCGCTCGAATATACCATAAAATCGGGATAAAAACGATCATTTTTTCCCTGGGGGAAAAAGCAACCCATTGGGTTGCATTGATTTACTTTTTTCCCTGCGAAATAAGTACAGTAATATATAATAATTTTGGTGGAATTCCTTACATTTTATTACATGTGCTGAAAGAGCATTGACGTAGAAAAGGTTTTAATTTGAGCAATGTGAGCAGGAATTTTATGCAATTTATGCAATGACAATTATGCAATGTAATGGGGAGCGGGCAAAACTTTGCAGGAGGGCGTATGGTGATGCTGAGACCCCACTGACAGAGAGTTTCACTTCCCGACTAGTTATCGGGTGAGCCAGAATTTTTAATTTATTAGTTACTAGAGTTTAAAAAACGTATCTCCTGCGATATTGCTATTATTCTATTAAATAATAACACCATATTCTAGAACATTTTGTTTATGTATGAATGAATAACTACATAATAGTATGATTAAAGAAGCATTACATTGTTGCCCAGCTACGTATGGGATAAACAAAATGTTCCAGAATATGATGTATTTATTAAATTGAATAAATAAAATACAATAAAATAAATGAAATATTTTTACTAATTTTTCTGTGATACTCATGGGCTACCATACTAAAGAATGAAATCAAAAATAAAAATTATGGCTCACCCACCAAGGAGAAGTTGAGTGAAACTATCTTTGTTTCAAATTTCATGCAATTTCATTAATATTTGTAGAATACTTTGGGGGGGGGGGGGGGGTGGTGGTAGGCATGTCCAAAAATATCGACACTATATTACAGGTGTATATTGGTGGGTTGTTTTTGTTGGCCTTGTAGTTTCATTGGTTGGGGAAGGGGGGGGGGGGGGGGGGGGTGGTTTATTTCAAAGTCATCAGTAGTGTATGTACTCATACATTCTTGGGAATAAGCTTAGATGGAAATATTAATAGGTTGGACAATAGCAGTATGCTTTATTGTGTTTGTTTTTACATAATGTATAAATATTGTACAATCTATCTGCAACATATAAATTAAATAATTTAATATAATATAATCTCATACACACCAGAAAGGGTGGTACATAATATTGTACATAATTGACAAATTACAAAATTGTAGAATGGTACATATTATTTATAATATTGCTAGAGTCAATATAGTTTCTGGAATTTAATGGTCCCCCGCCCCCCTCCCCCTCCATCCTTCTCTCTATAATCATTAGTAAAATTATGTTATATTATTCCTATTCCCATTTATATATTTTATTACTTGTTTTTATAATATATGGACGTAACATATGTCTAGCCCTTTAGTTTAGAAGCAAATTATTATTGAATAAGTTACATTTTTTATAACGCATCTGGCAGCAATACTCGAGCCATGACGATGACATGACGCTCGAGTATGAAAGCCCCTAAATTTAGTAGGTCATGCTCGAGCTGAATATTCACTAATCTGTACTACTAATTAAAACTAGATTGTTTCGGGGGGGGGGGGGGGGGGGGGGGAATTATGGGATTGATAGAATATATAAATATACAAAATAATGTAAATAATGTAATAGTTTTAGGTAGAAAGATATTCGTGATAATGAACAACACATCTATTACATCTAAACATTGTAATGATCCTAAAAAATGTATCACATCATATAAGATAGTTTAGGCCCACCGCACACTAGAGATGCAAGATGCAAGATGCATCGTATTTTATTTTATATATTATACTTTGATTATATTAATGTATATTTCAAAGAATTTATCATGCATCTTGCATATCTAGTGTACTTCCTCCCATAGTCTACCATGTATTCTATAATTCGAGATGCAAGATGCAAAAAATAGAACATCAAGGATGTCCTTTTTTCCATCTTGCATCTCGCATCTCTAGTTTGCGTGGTCTGATAGGAAATAATGTATTCTAAAAAAAAATTGCATCTTGAATCTCTAGTGTGCGCCGGGCCTTAGATAACACTAGAAGCTGCTCTGATTCCAGTTACGCTGTCAGCATACGACACTCATTTTGCATCACTTCTTGCATACATACTGTACTTCTTCTCGTGTTGCTTCTGTATGTATATAATCTTAAAAAGTGTGATATATATATAATAATGTATGAATTATTGCACAATGCACAAATATAGGCTTAATCCTATTAGTACCAGGCTATAAAACTTTGAAAGTCCTCAGCAAATCTCTGATCGGATGAGCATAAGCTCAAAGGATGGCAAGCTTGAGCATGTGGACGACTTCTGTTACCTGGGATCATGGAACCGGAAGTCACGTAAGGATCATCAAATAAGTAATGAAATGAAAGGCATGGGCAGCATTAAATGAGCTTTCCAGGATTTGGAAGTCACACAGAATTCATCGGAAACTTAATGTCCGATTATTTGCCTTTGCAGAAGTGAAGGCTGCTGCAAAGAGCATTAAGACCAATCGTGCCAGTGGAGTAGATGGTGTTCCCCCTGAGGTCTTTAAAATACTAATAAAAGAGGTGTTTAAAGCTCATCTATCCCATCATAGTAGACATGTACCGTACAACAAGAGTCCCACAAGAAATGAAAACAAATAAGTTGGTGCCAGTTCCCAAGAAGGGCAACCTAACACTCTATGGTTCTTTTCGGGGAATCTCATTGATCTTGATTGCTGCAAAACTATACAATAGGATTCTATTAAATCGCATCAGGGATCCCATTGAGAGACTGCTCCGTGGAAATCAGAATGGGTTCCGTAAAGGTCGTGGGACCATGGAGCCCATTTTGGCACTTAGAAGGATAATTGAAGAGTTATCAAAAAAGAAAGACAGGCATCTGGCTGTTATCTTTGTTGACTTCTTCAAGGCCTTTGATTCAGTCTCTCGCTCACGTATGTTCAGCATACTTTCATTATATGGGATTCCTGATGAAATTATTGCAGCAATCAGATCAGTATACGATGGTTCGACAACATTTGTGTCTACTGTTGACGGTGACACAGAACCATTTGAAGTGTTATGGGGCATCCTCCAAGGAGACACACTTGCACCATTCTTGTTCATTATTGTGGTTGACTATGTTCTACGCATGTCCTTAGATCATCATAATGATGATGGGGTGATGATAACTCCACCTACTGGCTCCAGAAGTCGAGGAAATCCTGCCAAGTACCTAACTGATCTAGACTTTGCTGATGACTTAGGAGTACTCTCAGAATCATTAGAGGGAGCCCAACGGCTCCTCAGCTCATTAGAACATGCTGCTTCTAGTGTTGGTCTTTTTATTAACTCCAGAAAGACCAAAATTCTGACAGTTAACTTTGAAAGTCCCCAGCAAGTCTCTGATCGGATGAGCATAAGCTCAAAAGATGGTATGCTTGAGCATGTGGATGACTTCTGTTACCTGGGATCATGGATCCGGAAGTCAGGTGAGGACCTTCGAATACGTAAGGAGGGAAAGGCATGGGCAGCCTTGAATAGGCTTTCCAGGATTTGGAAGTCACCTAGAATTAATCGGAAACTTAAGGTCCGATTATTTAGAGCAGCAGTAGTTCCAGTACTCCTCTACGGGAGTCCATGCTGGGCTCTAACTGCTGAGGACACCAAATCTCTGGATGCCACATTCACAAGAATGCTACGCCGGGTTCATTGTGTCAAGTACAATGCACACATCTCCAACCAGACACTATATAACATTGGAGGTGTCTCATTGGTTCCCCCAAGCTTGACACTAGAACAAAATCGCCTCCGCTTTGCAGGACATTGCTTTCGCCGTGAGGACCAGCCAGTGCATAATCTTGTACTTTGGCAGCCTCATGGAGTGAATAAGCATGGTGGACAGCCCATGACTTTCTTGAGACGCATCTTAAAGGACACTGGCCTTAAAGATGCGGATGATCTAGCAAATGTCATGTGTGATAGGGAGTTGTGGCGGTGCAATTTTGTTGACAAGCCGGCACAGCATTCTTAAAAATGCAGCTGCAATGCAGCATGCCGATCCTAGTAGTAGTAGTAGTGGTTGTCAAGTTTCCATCAACATTGAAAGTCATAAATTCGGTCTTGGTAGCATTTATATGCAATCCAACCTCCTTAGCAGCCCTCTCCACTTTATTTAGAAGAAGATGTGCATCTGCTAGCGTATTAGAGAGCAGGGCGATGTCATCCGCAAAGTCGGTCTCTGTGACTGTAGTTGCCGGATATCTACTACTTCTGCATTCTTGAAGTGTGAATCCCAGATCTTCACCCTTTGTGGCCGTCCTCATTGCATAATCCAGTACAATTACAAATAGTAATGGTGCTAATGTGTCACCTTGCAGTACGCCAGCCAGGATTTAAAAAACTCAGTTTCACCATCTGGTGAGAGTACCTGCGCTTCTGTGTCACAATATATCAATTCAATGCCAGCAACAATTACTTCTGGTATTCCATAATTCTAATTATTTCAAGCATTTTTCCCTCTATGGTTAGAGTCGAATGCCTTCTTGAAGTCCACAAAAATCATGACTGTGGGGAGATTCTTTGACTTAATTCCTTCAATCATTCTCTGTAGTGCAAGTATCTGAGTTATTGTTGATCTATTTGGTCGAAATCCGTTTTGGTTCTTACGTAGTAGTTTCTCCATGAGATGCCTAATCCTATATATAATAATTTTATTGTATATTTTGGCAGCTACCACAAGCACAACAGATCCCACGATAGTTTGTTGGCATACTGAGGGTCTCCTTTCTTGGGGAGAGGCTTTAGTTGACCTACCTTTAGACCAAATTCGTGGTGGCCTTTCCACTTTTAACATCCGGTTGCAAACATTCAATAATGGTCTGTTTAGTACTCCTGTTTTCCATACCTCCGTTGGAATTTCATCTAATCCACTCGCTTTATTATTGGACATGTTTTTAATGCTTCTGTGGAGTTCAGCAGGTGTGAAAGTCCCCTGTTTCTATAGGTAGTATCTTGTCATATATTTTCCTTGTAGGGCTGACCTCGATGTTTGGTGGCTGCCCAAGCAAGTTGCTGAAGTGATTTTTCCACTTCCCAACACGTTCTTCGGGACTATCGGCTTTGAGGCGCCCCTTTGCACAACTTTCCCGACCAGATACCCCATTTACAGTTTGCCAGGTAAGTCTTGATTGTTGCTGTATGTGAGCAGTTGTAATTGCTTCAATTTTATCCTGTATATACTTTTCCTGGCTGATGTTGTAGGCCAATTTAAGATCGTTCTTAGCTTTCTCAACCTTTTCATTTATTGGTTGTTCAGTTTTACTTTGTAGGCTATCTTAAGATTTTATCTCTTACAAGTAACCTCAGAGTTTCACCATGGCACATACTGTTTTCGTTTGGGTTTCTGTGGGATATGCCTCTTAGCTGATTCCTTGGGGGCTTTTATTATATTCTGGTATATTGAATTGGTGGATTGGTCTTCATCCATTGACTGAAGTGCTTCAAAGCGGTTTTGAACTTCTACTGTATAAGCATCCTTTACAGCATTGTCAGTTCTGAGTTTCTCCCAGTCATATTTGATTTGCTTGCTTGTCCTGGATTTGCTGGCTCTCAAACTGAGTCTGATCTCTGCAGTCACAATTCTGTGGTCCGAACCAATTAGGTTGAACGAGCTTTATAAGGATGTAATCCAGTTGTGCTTTGGTTCCATTAGGGCATTGAAAGGTCCCTTACTCTTTTCGAATGTGTTGTTTGTTGGTATCAATTCACATTCTTCCATTAGGTCTAAAAGTAAGTACCCATTTCTGTTAGAACTGGTGTTATAGGTGTAACCCTTGATGTCTTCTGGGCCAATTTGCGCATTCAGGTCACCAGCAATGACTTTAACATTGTATTTCGGAATGTCCTTTATAAGTCCAGTCAGATCTTAATAAAACTTGACTGCTTATTCTGGCCTGGGCTGACAGCTACAGGTAGTACCACATTACTGCCATAGTGGTAGCAGGATCTGGGGACCTGACCTGACCTGACTTGATTTGATATGTAATGCTAAGTAAGGCCTCATAATCCCCATGGGGGTCAATGCTAATATTTCTTGTGGGGGCAGCAGTTGAAAAAATGTATTTCTATCCATTCGAAAATATCTTCTGAAGTGGTCATTATCACCAGTTTGTATTAGTAGGTTTAGCATTAGGTATTAGGTGTTTTCTCCAAGATTGTTCCTTTGAAGAAACAACTACAACCTTTAAGTCCAACATTGCGGTTCGAATGAGCCTAAGATTAGGATTCTATGGGTACAAGAAGTTGGTCAACACGAAAATTGAGTTTATAAGTTTGTCGCACAAATTGTCGCTTTGGTGCGAAATGTTTAAGGTGCTTGTGCTACCTCAAGATGTCAATGAATTTTCAAATTTTCCTTGCTTAGCAAAACAGAACAATATATATCAATAAATAAATAAATATATATATATATATAGATATAACTTATATATAATTTTGAGTTGAACGAAATATATTTTTGACAGACCAATATCAAGCAAGTAAAATTGTTTGGAAACAGAGAAACAACATGTTCCTTCCATCTGTTCAACCGAAGTAGTCATCATTTTATTTAAGCCTATCCACTAACCAACAGATGAAGGGCATGTTCCAAAATACTGTACGTAGATACTCCAAAAATTACGATCTTGACATCAACATTAATGTAGTCACGAAGAACCCCACATCACTAGGACAAATACTAACCAAAAATAAAACTCAATCGCAAACACACACAAATAACACCACTAATGAGCCATGTAACTCTAGCCGCTGCCTTACATGCAAAACTATCACTGACATACAACAGACACCATGGGGTGAAACGATAAAAGGTAAGTCCCACACTGTATGTTACTTGGACTGGTGCCACTGCCACCCTACTCTATACTACATAGGCCAAACGAGACAGAAACTTCAGAAACGCTTTAATGGACACCACAACAACATACGACACTACCCCTAACGAGCCAATGACTGAAAAACACATGAAGACATACTCCTAGCTAGGCACATATACGGTTGTGGTTTAGAAAATCTACGCACCGCAACCATAAAACAATTCACAAACATACCCGAACTACTAGCGACGGAAGCTAACCTAATCTATACATACAACCCCCCACTTAACGTAGCAAGACCAGCAATCTAAACCCAACGCTTTATATAATACACCCTATATATACCCTTACAAAACTACAGTGCCCTCTATAGCGAATTTCCGGGGTTTTTATATGCTTTTCCCCTATCTTCCTTTTTGTTTTTGTCTTGGTTTTTCTGTTTCTTGTGATTTCTTACTCTGTAAAAATTCCCCGGCAACCCATTACCTTAACCAATATGTAGACAGCTATCATTATGTTGCATTCTACCTAACCATGCGCTTTAAGTAGATACCTCATAATCCTATGTAACCTACCTAATCCAATTATACCATTCAGTATGTAGACACATGACCACTCCTGGGATTTCCCTATCAACTTCTCCCAACCTTATAACCCAACCTGCAGCCCTATGTCTGTACTTTAGATTGACAGCTTACAACCAACTCGGTGTATTTTCCCTATCACAATTACCTTACGCTATACAGTACATACATACACGTTAACCTTTCTGGGATTCACCTATCAGGTATTCCCCTTTAAAACTTATATATATATATATATAGACCCCCACCTTTTCCTGTTAGTTGCCAGTACATAGTCTGATGCAGACCGGTAGGTCGAAAACGTTTACTATTGTATCTTTATCTAATATAATATAACCAGCTAAAGACCATCAATACTTTATTTTTTCTATCATCTTTACATTATGCTGCCGCTGGTGAATACCTACCACTTCATCCCTTCGTATCATATAATAACATAATACAATATTTTAATCAATATGAATAATTGTTGAATAACTCAATAAATGGGGATACGGCATTGAAAAACCATTTCACCTGTGTAGCAATACACGCGGAACTAATGATGTTCTTCATCCTCAATAGCATCTACATCATTCTGAGCGCAGTTCTTGCATAAACATTGTTCCTGTGGAACCTGTTTCCACCGCCCAGTTTCTATAGCTAGCTCGTTTTCACCTGATACGGAATATAAGAAAGAATCAATAAATTTTATTTGTTCCAGGATTCAAGGAATTGTGACGTTTGTAGATGCGGATTCATCCTAAGGTAGGTACATAATTTAGTGCGGTTATTACAGGCTTAAACTTTAATGTGGTCCTTCATTTTGTTGAGTTATGGCTGCATGGACCACATCGCGAGATCCATTGAATTCATTAACATGTTTGTAGTGTCTTACATACTTGGTAACCTGGCACATTTCTATCAATCTTTTATAAATATAATCACGAGGTTTATTCATGAATTTTTTCCAATGTAATTAAATGTGTTTCGGCAAATAATATTGCACTTGGTAAATTATTTCTGACGGACAACATCGCGCGGAAAAATTTAGTTTATTAGACTTGAATTAGAGAATTATTAGTGATTCCATGCAACTATATGTCACACTTGCGCTTTACTTTGTAGTACTGCTGTACACCTACCACTAACATTATTTTTTTACTTAACTTGCTTGATGAATTAAATTAAATGAGAATTATTAATATTACATTTATATGACCTAATCTAATATCATATAGATACAACATTTTGTCCACATTTGAGTCTCTGTAAAGTGCATCATATTGTTGATACACAGCTGCAGATATTTTATGATTCGTTCCCATGTTCGTGTGACACACATTCGTTCTACAGTGTTTATGTTAGACTCAACTCAAACAGCAATCATTTTACATTGTCATCTGCATTAAAAAATGCTCTAAAAAAACTCCCATCTGATATTAAAAACAATATTGGGCTTAGGATTGCTGTACTCTATTCAACAACTGTAACACAATGCCAATAGAAGTGGATTTTTAAGATTGTTAACATATGTTATCCCATTGGTGATGGTAGGAAAATTTAAGCAAGGCTGTGATTAGCTGATTATTTGCGAATGTTGGTAGTTTGTTGGGAATTACTGCAGAACCACTGAAGCACTACATACGATGCTGCACTGTATCGTCACATTTCCTTTCACAGATAAATCGGTACTGGTTGGTGAAACAATATGTGGGATGTCAGATTGCAATTTCTCCCTCACCAGATCGAAATGGTGATATTCCATATCCTCCTTTGGGATATATCGATTGAAAATGGGAAGAGAGAAGCAGCTACTTTAAGCACTGTAGCAGGAATTAGAAATAATGAAAATTAATGATAGGATTAGTAGTTATTTGGACTAACACTGGAAATTTAACCTGGCAATGGAGAGAATAATTAGTTTTGGTGGAACAAAACTAAACTCAATTACACCATATCCTGGAATCTAGTGTCGTTATTATGGTACATGCCCCCCCAAATTTTTCTACAAATCTTAATGAGATTGCATGAAATTTGAAACAGAGATAGTTTCCCCTCCCGACCACTGACTGGGTGAGCTAGAATTTTTATTTTCGCTTTCATTCTTTAGCTACAAGCTTTTGAAAAAGGTGTCTCCGTCAATATTGCACCAGTTACCACAGTCATTCTTCAGCCTTATAGTGTAGTGATTTGTAGATACTAGTGGAAAGCTGGACATGCAAGGAATCCAAATATGTAAAAATATTTGAATTTGGTCGGGAAATAGCTGAGATATGGGCATTCGAATGTTGCATGTATTTACTTGCCCTGCAGGCCATTTATTCTATTAAATTAATATCTGTAAATTAATTTTCTTCCATTTAAAATCATACAATTGCCACATTTGGGTTCTATGGAATTAAACAACAAGAAAATAAAGACATCGTCCAGATTTGAAACCTTCGATGTTAATCGCTGCATTGTACACAATATGGACACAATATTGAAAGGCTCTGATAATGTAATTGTTTGAATACTTTCAGTCTCCTAATTAAGGAAATCCTATGAACTCCATGTTTCGCATTATTATCTCCTCGTTATGTCCTGGTGTCTTATTAAGCGTAGTTAACTGACCAAGGGCTTCATCCAAAATATGTTTCTTGTTGTGCCTGAAAACTCTATTCTTCAGTTCAGTTTAGTTCAGATTTTCTTCAAATATTTTTTTAATATTGTTTACGGTTGCACCATAAACTTGCGCCAATCACGTTTCTGATTGTTGATAACAGGCTTGCGTGTTTGGATGTAATACATTTCAAGCTTTTGCAAGACTGACCGCAATGGGTGTCTAGCAATTACAGTGAAATGTTTAAACAATTCACGCCAGTCAGTCATCCAACGTTTGTGTATTGGGCTCGCCGCAGTGTGTCATGATGTGGTTGTGCACAGTCTTACCCCGTTCGCTCCCATCATTGGCTGTCCCATCCTGTTGCTGTCTAACGCGTTCAAACAAGTGTTGGATGGTGTGTCCAACATATTCCCCCTTACACGAGGGACAAGAGATAGAGTAAACAACATTAGACGCAAGGATTTTCGGGATAGGGTGTATGATAGAAATGGCAATATCAGTAGTATGCATGATTCAGGTAGAGAAGTGGGTGATGACAATAGCGATAGTATGGAAGATAGTGATGATTCTGATGGTATGGAAGTGGAAGATAGTAAGGTTCAGGATGTTCACAAAGATAAATGGAAATTACAGTAGATCCATTTACAGAATGCCCAGGAATGAATCCAGCTATCAATACAAAAGACTTTACGGAAATAGATTATCTTGAACTGTTTTTAACAGATGAACTGTTTAGTTCACTTACAAACTGGACCAACAAGCATGCAATCAAGTTTTACAAAGAATGTGCTAAGAAGGATACCAGAAATGAGGAAATTTGTTTTTGGTCTAACTCTACTTATGGGGATTATTCATCAGCCAGATGTCATGTCTTACTGGGCAACAGATGGGATGATGGAAACACCGTATTTTCTCAACCCAAATAGTATAAGTCGAAATAGATATACTTTGATTCTGAAATTTCTGCGGTTTGCCAATTAGGATAATATAATACCTGAGCAAAGAGATAATACTAGAGTCAACTACTTTTTGTCACTAGTAAATGACACATGTAAGAAGGTATATTATAAGGTATGATATAAACTTATCTGTAGATAAATCATTATTACTACATAAGGGTTGGTTCACATTCAAGATGTTTATTAGAATGAAGCGAGCACGATTTTGATTAAAATATTTGTTCTATGTGACTCATCAGGATACATGATAACAAGTATGATTTATTATGGTTCAGGTTCAAAAATTCCTTTTGTACTAAGTACCACTAAACTATCTCACAGAGAAAATGTTGTTGCTTTATTATTGGAGCAGGGTGGGTTATTGGAGAAAGATTATGTTGTCCATGTTGACAATTGGTATCGCACTTTATTTTTTTATTTTATTGGTGAAGAAATTGAATATAAGAAACCGCGTTCAATTGAACTCTACAATAAATACATGGGAGAGGTAGATGTGCAAGATCAACGGCTGAAGTATTATAACCCATGCAGAAAAAACCATTTATGGTTTAAAAAGATCGGCATAAATGCAATTGCGCATTTGATTATCAATGCTTACATACTTTATAAAAAGCTCAATAATACTAAGAAGAGATGCCGATATTTCGACTTTCTAAAGAAGTCTATTCAATCGTTGGCAAATATCAAGCCTTAGAATGCATTGCAGCGTATACGTATCTCTGGCAATATGTATTCACCGGCAGCTTGCCCACAACATCAACATCAAATAAACATCACTCAGTTGACATTTTACCTCCAATGGAAAAGATTCGGAAACCTCGGAATAGATGTAGAGTTTGCTATAGAAATTGGAAACGTATACTTACTAGATATTTTTGCCCCCAATGTGAAAGTAAACTGGCACTCTGCCTTGGATGTGCTAATTGGATGAATAAAATATATAAATAAAATTGGATGAAATGACCTAGAATGTGCTAAACCATGGTAAACTTAGATCACGATACCTGAAGCGACCAAGAAACGACCTGACACGAGCTGAAACGACAATAAAAACTACATAATGTAAACTGTGCTAAAACCATGAACTTAGGCCTACTGTAGATACTTGGTGAACTGGCTATTTTCATATGCCACAGACAGCCACATGTCCCTAAAAGGTGCCACGTATCACCACTAGGTGCCACTAAAAGGTGCCACGTCCCAAAATATCAATTCACAGCGCCTTTCTATCATCTATCTACTTGAAATCTACTATTAATATACTAGGTATAAGTGTATAATTGTTATGATTATAATGTTCTGATGTAATTATAACTGATACAAGCAAATAATAAATGTTCTTTACATTTTACTGATAGAGGTCAAATCAAATCCCCCAAGTTATCCCCCCTCCTCAATTTTCAATTTTGCTCAAAGTCCCAGACTAGTTAACCAGTCAACTTAGTTGTTCACGTGCTGCTCGAACCTCGAAGTCCCAGACTAGTTAACCAGTCAGCTTAGTTGTCAAGTGCTGCTCGAAGCCCCAGAATAGTTAACCAGTCAGCTTAGTTGTTCACGTGCTGCTCGAAGTCCCAGACTAGTTAACCAGTCAGCTTAGTTGTTCACGTGCTGCTCGAAGCCCCAGAATAGTTAACGAGTCAGCTTAGTTTTTTACATGCTGCTCGAAGCCCCAGAATAGATAAAACAACAACAATAACGGATGAGTGAATTAAACCGATAAGAAATAATTTACTCTGATTCAATGAATTACATTATTAGTCTTACTCTATTCATGTATTCAATGTTAAAACAGATTTGAATTTACCGCCAAAATATAGGTGGCAGATCTGATCTGCCACCCTTTCCAATACAAATTACGGCTCTCTTACAGTTTGCCGTGCCACCTATTGCTATAATGGCACGGTAAAGTGTAATAGGACTGAGGAGCTCTCTTACAGTTTGCCGAGCCAACTATATATTTAATTTAATTCAAAATAAATATAATTGTTATAATTATATAATATATATTTACGCAAGTGATACCGTAATTTACTCTACGTACAATTACATTTTGTTACGTTTTGTGTAGCTAATGTTTTTATTGTTTGTTACTAAACCGGGTACACTTCCTTCTAGTTTCCCTAATTATGATATGATAGATTAAAAACCCTAATTATGATATGATAGATTAAAAACTATCATTTTATTATATCAAAAAATTTCAAAATGGCAAGCTAGCTAGTTTTTGTTTCTTTTTTTAATGTTCTAGAACATTTTATCTATACATTTAATATAAAAATTTTGATCTAGAACAAATATTTTTTGTTCTAGAACAAATATGTTAAGATCATTTTATTATATCAAAATATGGCTATAATGGCACAGTAAAGTGTAAGAGTCCCCAAATTACATGTCTTTCAATCATTTGAATTTACTGCGCTATGGAGCAGGGTGGCACCTTTTAGGGACTTGTCACACAGCCTTACAGGTAGGACAGCCAGTTGCCAATGAGATGGGGTAAATATTTTCGATCTACACGTAGCTATGCGTAGTTTGATGTATGGCACTGCCGCCTCTCCCTGAAGTTTAGATATCATCAGCAGTCTGACATGCTGTCAGAACTCAGAAGTATGCTATTCTGCTATTTAACCGGACCCGGCTCTGGATTCAGATTCAGCCTGTTAGTGGTTAGTGGGTAATTCAATTCGAGAGCTGCCTGACTGCTGCAGACTGTTGGACTTATGCTGGCAGGCTGGATTGATTGATATTCCAGTATTCAGACTGTCAGACAGGCAGTTGTAGTTCTGTAGTTACCTTACAGCCTTACCTAGTAGGCCTACTGCCAAACTGCCATGCCGTACTAACTGACTGACTTACTAAAAGCTATAAAGTGCCAATGACAGGATGATGACCAGTCATACATTCTGCCAGTACAGTGAAAACATTAAAGACAGTCTTAACAGATCTGCCACAGCCAAGAGGAAAACAGTAATTAATCATCCAATCGTAGCTCCCTTAGAATGCATTTCCAGTAATGGCTCCGCCCTCCTGTCAACCTTCATCTATATTCAACTTTATTACAGTCTAATCTTGTAATCTATGATATACATTATATATATATATATATCTTAAAACGGTCAATATGGCCACATTTAACAAAGTGAATATATTGCCCTTTATATTAATTTTAAGACTTGAAACGTTTTCAGAACCTCTGTGTCCTTGAAATATGGCACTACAAATGATAAGGTGTATTTTTAATCATAGAAACTTTCCAAAATTGATTGTCAAGTAAAAGTGGCCATATTGCGTTTAGTTGCTATTTGCTTTTAGTTTCAAAAGATACACACTAGGGCCACGTGTCCATTATGTGCAATATATATATATAAAATAATGACAGTGAATAAGTGTAAATTGGAGCACCCCCTGACGGCATGTTAAGGTATTGCAAAAGGGCAATTGTTGTTTCTTTATGATTTAATGGTGAGAGTACTTACAACGAAATTTTTATGGAACGGCTGTAATTATTATACTAATGTGGTTTATGACTATTCAGGAGATGATTTAATGAACAAAAAGCTAATTTAATAGTTAAAATAATATTTTAAAAATTATAATAAAACGAGATTTACTATTTAGTAAGCCCTAAACAGTTTTAATTAAAAATACTCGTATTGTTTAAAAAAAACTGTAGTGGCTGAAATATTGGCAACTCAATTTTCACTCGTCATTTTTAATTTGATAGTAGATCAGTCTCAACCTCTTATCGTTGATAATCTAAACAAGAGGACGATTCATTCCCATACAATTAGGACATGCCATTAAATTGATGAAATACTGCTCCATTCATAGGGGGTGTAGGTCCTACTGTACATCCTACTGTACATCCATTGCTTCTACATTGCATCGTTGGGTCGTGCGTCAATATTTCCTCTAGGTGGTTTATTATTTTGGTTCTTATAATGAACCTATCTCTGTATCATATGTTTCTTTACTAAGAAATATACAATCACTTAAATTGAAAGATAAATGTTAGTCACGTAATGAGAGTATCTCCTGGCGTTAGTTATTGAATTCGAATCTGCTAATTTAATATTGCTACTGCTAAATTAATATCAAAATGTATTTTACTCATCATTTCAATAAATACATACTTACATAATTTTAATATCTTTTGTGATTACACACGTTTATATTACTTTGATTTTATTTGGACCATTTGAGGTCTGGAATATTGAAGAATTGAAAATCTCGCCTCATTGTTAAATAAACAATTAATGGAAAGGAGCAGGTCACAATGGCTCGTTATTCTAACAATACAAAAATTTAATTTAATAGAACAGGTAACAACAGTTCAGCTGTTATTTACCCAGGATTTTCCCCTGGAGGAGAGGAATTAATTTTGATTGCATCGAAAGTCCCCCTAGCTAGCTGTCATGGTTAGAAACTCTGTGACAAGGTTTCATTTCCTTAGACTTAATTAAATATTACAAACCTATATAAAGTGTCCATATAGGGTAATTTATTTATCAACACTAAATGGCCAGTGTTAAACAGTAGTTCCGGGCATACTGAGAAATCAAATTTACATTGATCTGGCCATAATGGCGAATTTCCACATGATATTGACTACGGATTTATGGCCACAGTGGCCATGGCAGAGAAGATATCACATTAAAAGATGCAAGCCCACAACTAAAGTGATTTCTTACATTTATTTAATCTGTATGGGTACAGGCAGCTAGCTATAATAATAGTTCTCATCGGAAATTTGTATTTTTTTTAGATAATACAATGTAGAGATGTTATATACTAGTCTTGTTTGGATTTACAGTAATTTTGAGAGTTAAATGAATTCAAAGTTACATTTGAAGAATAATTTAGAAGTTAATGAGATCATCATGCTAACAATTTTATTGTGAGTACCCGAAGCTACAGTATGTTAGTCGCGTAATGAGAGTAGGCCTATCTCCTGACTTTTAGTTATTGAATTGGGGATCTGCTTGTTTGGGGTATGATTACAATAATGAAAAAAAATACTGTTGGTAAAGTAACGGCAATTATTGTTTATGGTTAGAAACGCTGTTACAAAGTTTCAATTCCTTAGACTAAATTACATATCCCAAATCTATATAAAGTGTCCATATATAGGGTAAATTTAACTCAACACTACTTAATGAACAGTGTTTTGTAGTTCCAGGCATACCGAGATATCAAAATTTATTTGATATGGCCGTATAGTGGCGACCGACCGACCGACCGACCGACCGACCGACCGACCGACCGACCGACCGACCGACCGACCGACCGACCGACCGACCGACCGACCGACCGACCGACCGACCGACCGACCGACCGACCGACCGACCGACCGACCGACCGACCGACCGACCGACCGACCGACCGACCGACCGACCGACCGACCGACCGACCGACCGACCGACCGACCGACCGACCGACCGACCGACCGACCGACCGACCTTAAATACAGATTTAAATACAGACCTTAAATACAGACAGATTAAATATACAGTATGTAAGAAATCACTTTAGTTGTGGGCTTTCATCTTTTATGGTGATATCTTCTGTGCCATTTCTCTGTATGGCCTCTGTGGCCATAAATGCGTAGTCAATATCATGTGGAAATTCGCCATTATGGCCAGATCAATGTAAATTTGATTTCTCAGTATGCCCGGAACTACTGTACACTTGCCATTTAGTGTTGATTAATAAATTACCCTACAGTATATGGACACTTTATGTAGGTTTGTTATATATACTGTAATTTAGTATATTTTAGTATAATTTATTACAAACCTATATAAAGTGTCCATATAGGGTAATTTATTTATCAACACTAAATGGCCAGTGTTATACAGTAGTTCCGGGCATACTGAGAAATCAAATTTACATTGATCTGGCCATAATGGCGAATTTCCACATGATATTGACTACGGATTTATGGCCACAGTGGCCATGGCAGAGAAGATATCACATTAAAAGATGCAAGCCCACAACTAAAGTGATTTCTTACATTTATTTAATCTGTATGGGTACAGGCAGCTAGCTATAATAATAGTTCTCATCGGAAATTTGTATTTTTTTTTAGATAATACAATGTAGAGATGTTATATACTAGTCTTGTTTGGATTTAGAGTAATTTTGAGAGTTAAATAAATTCAAAGTTACATTTGAAGAATAATTTAGAAGTTAATGAGATCATCATGCTAACACTTTTATTGTGAGTACCCGAAGCTACAGTATGTTAGTCACGTAATGAGAGTAGGCCTATCTCCTGACTTTTAGTTATTGAATTGGGGATCTGCTTGTTTGGGGTATGATTACAATAATGAAAAAAAATACTGTTGGTAAAGTAACGGCAATTATTGTTTATGGTTAGAAATGCTGTTACAAAGTTTCAATTCCTTAGACTAAATTACATATCCCAAATCTATATAAAGTGTCCATATATAGGGTAAATTTAACTCAACACTACTTAATGAACAGTGTTTTGTAGTTCCAGGCATACCGAGATATCAAAATTTATTTGATATGGCCGTATAGTGG